>JAVQJL010003347.1:0-14893 GCA_036024295.1 Nannoperca obscura
GGCATGATGGCTGTGAGATACACATTAGGCACAAGTGTCTGCAGTCACACACACACACACACACACACACACACACACACACACACACACACACACACACACACACATATTACGGCAGGAATTGAATTTGCAAGTCTACATTTTTCCTCTTTCTCTGGCTTGTCCTTACGTTGGTCTGACAGCCACCCCCCTGCACCTCTCTGTCTGGGAGAAACTACTGGGCTTTGTCCTCAGCTGAGTGTGATGTCATGCAGATATTTGCTGTATCCAACCCTGAAGGCGAGGTGCATGTTGTTCAGCAGGCCTGGGTCCTTAGTCTGGGCTTGTCCCATGCACAGTCACTCTTTGACTCAAGTTCCCAAATGCTAAAACACACTGGGAAAATCAGGGGAGACAAAGAAACTTAAAACCAATCCTGGTGGGACATTTTTAGCATGGAAGGAATACAACGCCAGGAATTCCTGCAATTTACTGCAAAATATAAAACTAGCAATCTATTAAACCTAAGGGAAATCTACTGTATGCTTCCCAGTCAAGTACATTGAGTTGGTCAAGAGTAGCTATGTGTTTTCTCATGTTAATATATAGAGCCACCAGTACCTGGTTAAGCTATTTAGATGAGATAAGATGAGTACATTACGGTCAACATGACACTAACTTGAGGCTTGTAATACTGTAAGAGCCCAGTTTCTCCCAATTCTGTCTGACTAGATTAGGCCCTGACTAACAGTGTTACAGCCTCTGTCAAACATTGGTTCTTCTTAACTTACCTGCACTTCAACTACAGTATACAGTTTTATTCATGAGTAGTTCAGCTAATCATCTGTGACATTAAGGGTTCCAAGTTGAGGGACACCACTCATCGTGTGCACACAACCCAGGTTTGAACAAATGAACCATACTTTCCATACCTCATTTGGCTATCAGACTGAGTGGTTACTGTTCATGGTTGCAATCTTTTAGCATCTTTAGCTTCTGAACCTGGCAGTGCTTTTTATGTGTGTGGACAGTGGGGGTGGCTATTAAATGCTTTGAGCTGATGAAGGCTTGTTGTCAGCTCTCCAATGTGTGTCTGCAGGATTTGATGTCAGAGATTACAGATGATTATGTGGGTTAGATCCAGTACTCAACACTGCTCTGAGGCTATATTGATCTCGTGTGTGTGTGTGTGTGTGTGTGTGTGTGTGTGTGTGTGTGTGTGCATGAACAAATTGACCTTGCATACTTATGAGAGCTAAATGACCTCACTTAAATAAAGAGCTATTTAGCCATTAAGGGTTAGATTTAATGGTAAAAGAAGGGAAGCTCCTCACAAATGTAGTTGTGCAAGCATGTGTATGTCACTGTGAATACATGTTTTTTAATACATGGCCTTAAGCCATCACCAAGAACCAGTGCTGACTGGTAGACTGACAGGAGCAATGTCTTGTCTTAAAGTAAAAAAAAAAAAAGTAGTAGCTAATGTAGTTTTCCCTTCTATAAACCTTATCGACCTATCAGAAAAATAACGTCCCTTCTATTCAAATGCCCCCTTATTTCCTGCACCCAAAGGTAAATGGTAAAATAAAGATATTTTATGATATTTTACTTGATCAGTTGTTTGAGGAAGCCCAATGGTTGACAAGTTTTTTGTTTTTTTTTATTTATCAAAAAGATTAAAGGCAGTATATGACATTTCTAGATGTTTTTCACATTCCGTACGTCATCTCATGACCCCCTTGGGGATTGAAAATCACTGCAATAGAGAGCCAATCAAAGTGATTCTGTTTGCTAGAGGATACCACGTTGAACTCGGGGACAAAGCGGAGGCAGGTTGAGAAAAAAGATTAAAGAGGACCGGTCAGTGGGCAACATAAACTGTGTGTGCATCTTCTCAAAAGAGTTGTTGCAGCTTTTCTCCATTTAATCTCATATTAAACTGAATATCTTATTGGTTTAAGAGCCGTTGATAGTCAAAACAAACCATTTGAAAATGTCAGGAACTTTGGGAACTTTTGATCGTTTCCAGGTTAATCGATAAAAAAAAAAAAAACTGGGATTTTTGGCAGCCCTATTTGGGGGCAGTGCCACAATGACCACACTAATGCACAAATATGAAAACAAAAATATCTATGATATCTAATAATGTGCTGTTGCGAGGCCGTTATCCTCATAATTAAACATGAGTATAATCGGATGAAGAACAACCTCATGGGTGTTTTTGATATAACAAAGATGTTTAAAATCCAGTGCCGAGAGCCCCATAAGTGGGTTGAGTTTTATACTTGACTAATAAATTACTTAGCATACACATACACAGGCTAAATATAATTCTATGTATGTCACATCTGAGCCATTTACTCTGTTAATATGGCTCCAATACAAGCCCCAGAATCAATGAGTAGATGCAGGAAGGCAGATGTATCTCCGTGCATATAGGTCAACGCAGAGCTTATTAAGCTAAGACCTGTTCACTCTCTGCCCCTCTCCCTTTCGTCCTTGTCTTGTTCACTATGTCTATTACTCTCCAGTACGTTGTCATTTGTCTTGCGTAGCATCAAAGCCCTCCATCTCTCTGTGCTGCTTTTATTCCTACATCTTGTGTGTGTGTATCACCAACCTGGGCCTATTCATGCATCATTTGTCACTTAAATTGACTCGTAAAGAAGCATTTCCCTTTGGAAATGTGTGACACCCACTATAAGAAATTCATTAGTAATATTAGTTTTCAAACTGATTTTGTGTGTTTGGATTTAGCCTATAAAAATGGCCCTGATCTGAAAGGTAAGAAGCTTTATTTTTTTTGCATGGATGTTGGCAGTGTCTATACCTGAACTTGAAGTAGACAATTAAGTAATTAATGGAGTGTGTTAACCTTCCTAAACTAAAGCTTCTTATTAGCTGTATTGGATGTATTGCCATAAAAAATGGTACAAACATTAATGTGCCCCTCAGGATGAATTGTAATAAGTTTGCTGGTTCCATAACTTTCTATTTAGTGCCATTATTATGTCAAAGATGTATTTGTCCAATATTTTGCAGGATTTGAAATAACTTTGGCCCATGGCCACCAAGTTTGATCCCAATAGTGGATATACTTTGCCAAAGCAATGTTACAGTTCCACAAATCTTTCATCAAATTCCAAATCTGAACTAAGAGACTGTGGGAGAATACATGTACCATATGTTTTCAGTTAAAATAAAATATTATTAAAATATATTTTCATTTATTGAAGTGTCACAGTTGAAGAAGGCTGTGTTAAGTTGCGTTAAATTGCCTTTTCTGTATTGTTTTTACTTAACTTTACATTTGGGACATCAAAATATAAGATGGTGAACATGGTAATGATTGGCATTGTTAGTAGCATGTTAGCAATTTGATGTTAGTATTTGGCCTGACTGAGCTGTTAGCGTAGCTGTAGCACAGTAGCTGGGGCGTAGCCTTTCCCCATGCTCAGTATGGCCACTGATAGTGCGTTTTGGAAGACATACCAATTGAGCCAGTTATGACATTTTTAGCTTTCATACAAAGGGATAGCAGCACATATTGGACATTTGTCCAACTTATTTAGGTTGCTTGTGTTTTGTCTATTTGCCTATTTGGATTCTGATGCATGTTAGTAGCAGCACATATAGAGTGTGTAGGCTCAACACAGAATAGCTATTTTTGTCGTACCAAAGCTTCTCATTATTACCTGCTGCTTTACGACTGCAAGCCTGTGTGTATGTGTGTGTTTGTGTTGAGACTGATCTCAGGATTAACCCTAGCCAGACCTCTCTCTGCCTTTCACCTTGTAACGCCCAATACCAAAATGGATGAGCGGATCTCTGTGTGTGTTCATAAACATGCACATGTGCAAGCTTCACTGGTGTTTTAGTTTAGGCTAACACTTGTCCTGAGGGTTATTGTAAAGTTTTGTTTTGTTTCCTAATTTTCTGCTGTTGTAAAATGATCACACACCGCCCACAAATGTGGGTATAAATGAGTGTAATCTTCTCCACCGTCAACTTTGGCTAGTTACCAATTATGAGTCCGGTTGGCTGGTTAGATAGTGACAGTGTGTCCTGGTTAGGTAGGCTACATAGCAAAAAATGTAAATTTATTTTCTCGTTTCACTGCCCAGATGGCAGGCTGGACTACATTCAGTCTGAGTGGTGCAACACCACCATGCTGTGCGAGTTTCCCAAGCATTAAAGGGGGGACAAAAGGAATTAAACTGAAAATAAACCCTAAAGGCCAGGGGAACGAGGGAGAGGAAGAAACACACATGGATACACAGAGAGAGTTAAAAAGACAGGCAGCTGAATTCAGGGTGAAGGAGTGAGAACTGAGAGGGAAGGGAGGCGAGGTGGGGAGAGAGAGTGAGCCTTATTTCCTGTCCTCCATGAATAGGCAGCATATTTCTCTGGAACATTCCATCCTCTGAGCTGGCCCGGCCTGTCACCAAGACTCAGGGTGCCACACTCCTCCCCATCTCTGCATTACTTTTCATTGCACACTCTCTCTCTCTCTCTCTCTCTCTCTCTCTCTCTCTCTCTCTCTCTCTCTCTCTCTCTCTCTCTCTATCTCTCTCTCTCACACACACACACAGAAAACTCGATTTTGAACACATGCACGATTAAATGAGTCCAGTTTAACTTTATCTCTTTAACAGTGTACTATTCATTAACAGTGACAAAAGACAAAACCTTCCCGAGGTCACAGTGTGTGTCAGTGTGTGTGTGTGTGTGTGTGTGTGCGTGTGTGTGTGTGTGTGTGTGTGTAATAAAATCTGTAGTTAAGCAGCCAATTAGACCCTTCATCCTTTGAGTGTAGCAGCTTACTCCTCTTATCTTCCAGCTCGACTCACTGTTCAGCAGCATATATGAGCATGTATGTATCTCGATGTGTGTGTGTGTGTGTGTGTCTATACATTAATGTTTTGTGTTAGTGTATGCGCAGGAGCTACAACATCTGGCATTATCGCTGTGATATGACACGGCATTTGAAGAAAAAGCAACTGGAATGACAAGACTGAAATATATTGAAGGTCAGTGAAGGTCCTAATAACATTTTATAGGCCGCCACACAAACACACACACGCAAACACAAGGGCATTTCAGAGGTTAATAGTGTGTTCAAATGCCTTATGCTCGCTGTCATTTGTCAACATTAGCTTTCTGAAAGAGACAGTTCACAGATATGCAAGGGACTGGCATTTTACACAGTCAGAGCCATTCATTATTAACAGCTGTCACGGATGGACGGAGGGAGTAAAGTAAGAGAGAGAGAGAGAGTGAGTGAGAAATCTGTCATATAATTAGTATTCACTGGTCACTACCATTTCATCCAATATTTATGATGCTGTCCTTGAAGCTTTTTTAACTGCTGATTGTCATTTTGGTTAGGGCACTCTCACTGGGATTTATTGTTTCTTTTTAATAAATATACCCAGGACTCCTAGGAAATATTATTAATACTGATTGGATTATTCTGGTGAAATAAAGTAGACCTCATTTTAACGTGATGCTGAATGCATTTAAATCTGGCAGTGTGGCTCTGCTCATGTGAGGCTCTGCAACAAATCTGAGTTTTCCAAGTTGTCATAGAATTGTAGATGTTTCAATGTTCCTATGTTCTGTGCACAGTTAAGCCAATATGGACTAGAAGCTGCTATAAATGAAATAATTTTTACAATAACAGTGTTTCAATGACAATGTGAAAACAACGTGACAATTTGAAGGGAATAGCCCTCTGCTTTGGTTCACTTTCACTGCTCTCATAGCTCTGTTTTTGGCAGGCAGGCAACTGCTGCTAAAACCCCAGTGTACACTACCTGCTCAGCACCAAGCAGCAGCCAGACACAGTTAACAACAGTTAGTTATAAAATGAGATGTGTAGTATATGACTGGAAGGTATCAGGAACTGAGGTAAGTTCAGGTAAAACAACTGATGCCTGATAGCTGTTTATATGTGATCATCGCTGTAGCATCAGTGCAGGATGCACGTGTGACTGGTTCAGGATGGAAACCACTGTGTGTGTGTGTGTGTGTATGTGTTTGTGTGTGTGTCGACTCTGATGTCCTGCTGTCAGTCAATTAGGTCTCTCTCCTCTCTTGTCTCATGGTTCTGTGTATCCTTCCTGTTGGGAAGCTGATGGAAGACACACCTAGCAGCTGGCTTCACAAGATCAACACAGCCATCATTCACACCCACACACACACATGCACCCACGCATGCTCGCACACACACACACACACACACACACATTGACTGGAAACAATTTGGCAGCTCACTGGGAAAACTGGTGGTTTTTGGACAATATACCGTAATGGTCATCTAACACTGCCATCAGCTACTACAAACACCACCCTTTCCCACATCCCACATCACATCTATTGTATAACTGCAACCATTAAGAAACAATATACCGTGACCACGGAAAATACTGGTTTCTGATTGGCTGCCAGGTGTCTTTTGAAATTGGGTGTCATTTTCCAGACACTCCAAGCACAGATTGACCATCATTTTAAATCAGTGCAAAGGGTATAATAAACTGCAGGTAACCATAGCAACAGTTATTTTACTTTGTGCTACACATGCTAAGAATAGGTCAAACTATACAAACAATCTTAACAATTTAGATGATGTCTTGCAAACTGATTCATTTATTGTCTGTGGTTGCATGGCCATGGTTTTAGCATGCAATTCACTCTGACGTGTTCTGGAGGAAAAAATAACAAAGAGAACAACGGTTCACGTTGCCGCATTCTCCAACTCTCGCTTCTTTATTATTTTTGCATATCAGGACACCTCTCAGAGTGTTAACGAAGTAAAAGCCAAGCTGTGTTTAAACAAAGAAATGTCCTTATTTATTTGATGTTCATTGTTATGGGCCAATTATACATATCACAGCATTTATAGTATTTTGCCAGTCCCTCCATAAGCCTTTATAAAGAAATATACATAACGCAACAGACAAAACAGCACAATAAACAATACAATAAAAATATCATAAGACTCAATGAAAATATTCATGACTACATGTCTGATTCCTCAGAGGAGTTTCACATATTGATGCCTTGAGAAAAGTCTGTATAAACAAGGTTTTACAAAAGGGCACCTTACAATTCCCCATAAATGCACCCAGAGTTATATACTTGTTCATTTCGTTTTGACCTTTGAATACAGAGCACAGATATTCATTATCCTCCAGTCTCCTTTGTTCCCCAGCCAACTCTTAAATAAATCTTAACAAAGATAAGAAATAAACTTTTAGTAGGTTCATTGCAGGTAATATAGGTGATGATGCAAGAGTGTAAGAAGGTGAAGAAATGACTCAAACCCTCAACACAATGACCATTCTCTCCCAGGAACAACAAAGACTACCCTCTTTAAAGACCCCAACCAGACATATTTAAAATACAATAAATAAATAATAATAAATAAATAATTTTATAATAAATAAAATAATAAATATTGGTACTTATGGTATTTATGTCCATGTCTTTAAATTTAGATCCCCTTCAGCAGGTGAATGTGAAAACAGCTTTCTAATATCAAACCCTGCACATCCATCATTCTGCCCAGTGAAGCTCAAACATCCAAGTGAAGTAACAATAAGCAAAACACATTTTTCAAGTGGAGGCCAACTTTAAACAATAAGGCCACAAAGGACACAAAGATATCACATACAAAGAGAAGATGTGCATCTGTCAGTGTCAGATTTTGGACAGAAATGTCTGCCAGAACAGATGACACAGTATACAAGTACATGGGATATTTCACAGGAGAGCAAAGCCAGAATATATCATCCCTCTAACTCATATCTCTCAGAAAATTTGGTTGACATTTCATTCTTAGCACTACTCAGACTGCGAAAAATTGAACAAAAATGTAATATTGCAAACACTTCCTCTGTGGTTTGCAGCATTGGGCAAGCAACATTCATTAAAACGTTTTTGCACACAGGCCCAGCACATCGGAAAGTCAAATCTGAAGTGCCTGTCACATTCCTCCTCATCTTTTCCCACATCTCCTGTCAGCTCCCTGCTGTCCATCCTTCCATAGTCCTTCCATTTTTGGAAAGGCCCGCCAGTGTACCTCTATGAATAAATTACTGCTGGGACCTAACAATGCAGTCACACATAACAAGAGGGAGAGAGAAAGACGATGAGAGACAGGGGCTGAGAGGGGAAGGATGAGAGACATCATCGCTGCGAGTGAAAGTAGGTGAGGGAGTAGGAGGAAAAAGTGAGGAAGAGAGAGAGAGAGAGAGAGAGGTGAAGGGAGGGCAAGAGGAAGGGAGAAAGCCCACTTGGTCTCAGTTGTAATGTATTATGTATCACAATGGGCAGACAAGCAGGATAAAGCATATGAGGATGTGTATTCTCACACGCTACAGTACGTGTCTGTGTGTGTGTGTGTGTGTGTGTGTGTGTGTGTGTGTGTGTGTGTGTGTGAACAAACAGCTTCATACATAATAAAAGCATTCAACAGAACTTTTCATTTATTATTAGAGCTAAGTGTTTACATGTTTATAATAATAATTAAGAAGAGATTTTTAAAATCCATCATACAAACATCTGAGTGGAAATAAGACTTTCAAAGCACAATTTGCATCACAAACATGCAATAGATTAACCATTTAATTTACTTTAAGTACTCTGGTGCATATTCCACATCTTTATTCACTTTCATTTTTATGGCTCATGAGTTCTTTTAGGATTCTGATTTAAAATGGCATGTTTATTAAAGGTTTCACAGCCTTGGTTGGCAGACCTCACATTTTTTGTTGTTCTCACGGACCATCTCAACATGAAAAATGGGAAATATGTGCCTCTGCTCACATCACTGATGACACAACTGAACCAGATGCTTTCAAGATTTCACTATTGAGAAGGACATCAACCTAATATCAAACCCTTTCTCTGTTGACGTTGAAGAGCAGGAGGACAGACAGTTGGATCTTATTGAAATGTAAAGTGATGATGCTCTCTGAATCCACCAGCAGCTCCCACTGTCAGACTTCTAAAGGGAAAAATCCAGATTTGCTCGGATGAGGCGCACAGGATGCTCACTTTATTTGGCTCTACATACGTATTGCGAACAAACTCTCATCTACGCGATGTACTTCCAATAACTGCAACAAGACTGACACCAGAACTGATATGGAGCTTTTTTCCTATCTTTAATCAAGAGCATGGTCTTTCAGTTTGAGAGCAGTTTTTTTTTATTTCATGTTCAGATTTTTAATGCTCTCTCTCAAAACCTTGCTCTCGCACTCAAAATGTCCCTACTTGTGCTTGGATTTGCTCTGCTTGTGCTCAAAATATATGCTTGCACTCAGATTATTGTTGCTTACACAGATTTCCTGCGCTCTCTCTCAAAATGCTGCTCAGTTTAAATTGATTAGCTCCAAAAAAGAACTCCAGATTATGATAAAAACCACTAAGTAAAATTAGTCATGTAATGACCTTTATCCCCCACAGAGTAAGAAATTGGCTCATCAATCGAAGAAAAGAAGAGGCTTAACATGCTGTTAACAAAGCGCAGAGATTATGAAGAAAGAAACAGAGGTGAAAGGAGAGAGAGAGAGAAAAGCAGGAGAACGAGAAGAGATGGAGCAGGGAAGGACAAACAGGGGAAAACCATACGGTGAATTTTGATGATCTGTACTGATGTATTTAACATCAAAACAAAAGAAAAAAAGAATATGGGTCCTTAAAAATATCACCTGTTTCCACTGCCCTTGTTATTTCTACCACACACACACACACACACACACACACAACAGCAAATTCAGTAAAACAACCTCTTGACCTGTCAAAGAAATAGAGAAATGCAGAATGAGAAGGGAGGAGTTTATAGGAATGAAGAAAAAGAACAACACAAGTTTTCGTGACTCCTGATTTAATAGATACATATCAGAAAAAGTCTGTTACTCATTATTATGTCCAAATGTTTGTCTCCTTTCCAAACTCTTCATGGTTGTTGACTGTCCACTTTCTTTGTTTGTGCTGAAGTCCTTTTGTAGTATCAACACAAACAGCTATAGGGAGGCGTTAGAGCCTTTAAAATCTGCAATTAGGGAATCTATGAAACACTAGCAGTGACATACACCAGAGCCCTTTATGTTGTTCTGCAACACAATTAGTATTGCAGTGAATGCCTACGACTCATTTATTTGGAGCCTGAGTTTCAAATTTTTTCTTTGCAGTGGGTATGACATTGATTTGTTGTTTAATTTATTGGCCAATGGATTGGCTGTTGCAGTAAATATCATTTGATAAATGTGTCAACTGCAATGTTTCACATACCAGACGCAGTATTTGGCCAAGAAGTTAACAAACGATGTTGATGTCTTGCTCACAATGATGGATGCAGTCTGATTGCGCTCCCCTTGATATAACCATCTGCATACAAAGGAGTGCGAAGTGAAAAACGTACAAAGTAGAGCGTCTCCTCTATAAAAAATGTTCAATAAACAGCTAGAGCTGCGTACACTGTGCTCTCCTTTCAGCTCTGTTTCATTAAGTGCAGCTGTCCTTGAAATTCCTCCAAACATAGAGCATGAGGTTTTATTCAACTTGTTTCTTACTTCCACTCCAGCCAAGAAACCCGACGCTTTCTGACAGCCAGCATATAAGTGAGATTACCCAAGTGCTATGATTAACTGGGTGGTAGGAAATAAGAAGTCAAAACAGGCACAGACACTATCAACAAACATGAGGCAGAACTATAATTCAAAGAAGGCCGCCTCCAATCAGAACTAAATCCACCTCCTCATTACTGACTTCAAATTGTTGGTGACATCAAGCTGCTTCCCAGACTGCCTAGTTAGGGACCAGGCGAGCTCTGCCCCGATGCAATCTTCCTACAGAGACAACAGTACGACACACAACCTCTCTCGCCCTTATGCAAAAAGGCAAAAGACGAGGACTGTACAGGCAGGTAGTCAAGAAGAGAGAGGGAGAGCGAGCGAGGGATAAACAGGCTGATGCAGATGCAAAGAGAGAAGAGAAAAAAACAGATGATGGCAGAGGCAGTTTTAAGAGAGAAGGAAAAAGACAAAAGAGATGAAAGCAAGTGTGCCCCCTCTTAGACATCAATCCACTCCACCACAAGAAAGCTTCTCAAAGAAGACTTTAAAAAGGTAAAATGGGCCCATCAAAGACTTAAACTCACCATGCTCTCCTGGAAACACAGAGGTTAGGGCTATCGGAGATACACCAACTCTCTCCATATTGACTTTGATGTTGAGAAGGAGGCTGCACCTGGAGACATCACTAAAACTATGACACACGTACACCTGAAAGCTGCATGTGGACGAAAACACACTAGAAGTGCACGTCTGGAGACATGGATCATCCCCAGTAGTAACAGTCTGTAAACATACACAGATGTCTAACACTCTAAAGCACAACAAAGTGAACTGCACACAGACTTTTCATTTAATGTGTGGTATTTCGTTTAATGTGCTTATGTACAGCTGTGTGCACATGGATGTACATTCACAGTGTGTTTGTGCAGACATGCATAAATACACGCATGCACAAGCAGTGTGTACAGCCCTGCCAACCCCCTGCTGGCTGTAAAAATTGTTCATTTTTTGCTCGAGTTGACTTGAAAGAGAATGTTTTTAAAGTAAAGAGGAGAGGGGAGAGAGAGATACAAGGCGGAGACAGAATGAGAGAGACAGAGAAGAAGTGCCTCTGGCTATTATGACTGTCTACGTAAGCGTGTGTGAGTGTGTAGACATGCGGCATGATGGGACAGGTGTGAAAGGTGACCAGTTGGGTAGTGATGACACAGAAAATGGGGAGAGACACACTGACAGATGCATGTGGAATAAAATAGAACACACACACACACACACACACACACCAACACATGTACATGTACTGAGAAAAAACACACACCAAGACTCTTATTTGTCTTGACAGCAGGGCAGCTAAATGAGCATAAACTCTAATTAAGAATTTCACATTCACACCACAGAAGTGTTTGCATCCGCGTGCGTGTGTGTGTGTATGTGTGTTCACTGGTGTCTGTGTTATCATTTAGCGGTTAGAAGAGTTTCAGAGGCAGAAATTGTCGTTGGGGTGGATCCTTAGCATGTAATTAGCATATCATAGGGCTGCTGCTTTAACAGCCAATCAAACTGAGAAAATACGGTCTGAATACAAATTAATTCCTACCAGACTGTTTGACAGCCCTTCTGTAAGACTTTCAAACAATTAGATATGTGCCCGTGTGTGACTGTGTGTCCGTGTGTGTGTGTATGTGTGTGTGTAGTTTCTTCTTTAGCACACATACGTGGCCCAGGGCAGAGTGTGTTCCTACTGGAAAACAAGCAAGGGTCAAGGACAACCTCTGTGTGTTTTGTCTGGAAGCAGTTTATGTCTTTCCCACTGTGTTACACGCATGTGCACCAAAATGTGACACAATAGGTCAAACAAACGAAGGCACTCTCAAACCTTTAAAGACTAGCATTTTTACCCTAAATATTCAAATGTTAACTCACTCCAAAAACACTAAAGATGTAGCACTCACATACATATCTTACAAAATACTTCATAATCATTCAGCATATAACACAGGCCACAGCAGAAGGTTGCCATCTATTTCTGGCATCTGTGTGCAGTTGTTCTTTGACAGAATGTATTTTGTGTTGAGTTCCTTCTGCTTATAATGGTTAAATGTGTAAAAGATTATACATTTTTTTATAAATCCTGTACTTAAAGTAAATGCATCCAGCCTCTGCCACAGTACAATTAATGTGACTTTATTTATACTACTCTGCTGTGCATTTTAAAGGCTTCTGGTACAAGCACTTAACATTTCTCTCCATTTGTATGTGGACCTTGCTGAGAAACTCAAGAGCACTTTGTGACAGTGTAGCATACTTGGTTGGTTTAGAGTTTACATAATGTCCATCCAGTGTTTTTAAAACCACCGGTTTTCTCTGAGAGGACTCCTCGACGTCTTTGGTCTCCCTCCCATGTGACTACCTCATGTGCAGACTGTATAATCCCAACTCTGTGGGTCTGTCTGATGCTCATCACCTCAACTCAACATACCTCCATGTTGTTTGCCACCTAAACATACTGTGTACTTGCACTCCTTTTATTTGTGGTATTCCTCAGGGATCAATACTTGACTTAATACTAGTTTTAACCTGCATGCTCCCTTTAGGCCATACTGTTGAAGTTGACAACAGACAGATCCACAGCTCTTTATCTGAACTCAATAAAGTCAGCACAGTACACTGTGTCCTGGCCTAAAGCTGCTGTCTGTCACACAACTTCCTCCAGATTAACAGAAAAGTAAAATTATTTGACGCCTCATACTTGAAACAAACCATCAAGAGAATCATTACTGCTTACTTGCATTACTTGCATTGCATTACTGCCAAACTCAAACACACTTCAAAGAATATAGGGGTCATTTTTGACCCTCATCTTTCCCTCATCAATTAAATCACTAAAAATGATAATTTTTTTAATTTAAAAGGTTATTTACATTTCTTCCTTTTGAATACTGCAATTCCTTGTATTCTCGCCCTAATCAAAAAGCCCAAATCCATCTCCCTTCTTCAGCTTGTTGAAAACACAGCCGGGCTGCAGCCGGGCTGCGCCAGCTTTACCACACTGGTTAACTGTAAGGTTCAGGACAGATGTCACTGCTTACATTTAAAACCTTACATGGCGGCATTTCTGGTTATGTCTTTGATATGTTAATTCCATTTGAGCCTGAGTGGTCTTTGTGATCTTCTAGCAGGGGACTTTTGCTGACCACCAGGTTTTTGTGGTGAGGTTGTGGATCTTAGCCTGTTTCCTCCTCAAAGCTATTTTGATGCAACAGGAGTTTTATGATCTATTTTTATTCTTTCTCTTTTTACCAGCTTGATGACTGCTTAATGTTTTAAGCTCTTTAATCCTTAACATTCACTGTTTTATATAGTTTGTTTGTGTCTTGGTTCACATTTTGTTTTCCCTTTTGGCCCCTGGAGTGTTGTCTGATTGAAGCCATTTGTAAAGCACTTTGTAAAGCTGTTTAAAGTGTTAACAAAAATCATCCGCTTTAAGAATTATATATTGGTTAAGTCATTTTTTAAGCAAAACCTTTCTCTGGTTCCAGCTTTTCAAATGTGAGGATTTGCTCCTTTTCTCTTTTACGTTTTTTTGTAAATTGATTACCTGTGGTTCTGACAGAAAAACCAATTTGAAGGAGTCACAATGCACTCTGGGAAGTCATGGTGACTATTCTTTTATTTATTTCTGACATTTTGTAAAACAAACAAGTCATCAGTTAATTAAGAAAATAAATGAGTTTGATGCACTCACTTCAATACAAATTCTGCATATTATAGGATGTGACTGTAATCTTTTTGTTGTCTACATCAAGTTGTTTATCTAATCAGTTTTTTACCATTTCTATCTTTCCCCTGCCGTTCCTGTCTTTCTCTACTGTGACTTCAAGAAAATAAAGAGGAACCGCTGAAAAAATTATATAATAAAATCAAGTAAGGAATCAACAAATAGATTTATAAATCATAAAAAAAAAAATCAAGAAAGTTTAGGTATATAAAAGATATATAGATTTACACAGTAGTACAGTGTTTCTGTAACTTAAAAACATAAACATTCTAATTTATTTTAAAGGTTCTGCAATACTGTAGAGGAGAAATAAAAACCCACACAGTATTTTTACCACATAGGTTTGCATGTCATGTGTTCTCAAACTTATCAAAAATCTAAATATGTACACTACCGTTCAAAAGTTTGGGGTCACCCAAACAATTTTGTGTTTACCATGAAAAGTCACACTTATTCACCACCATATGTTGTGAAATGAATAGAAAATAGAGTCAAGACATTGACAAGGTTAGAAATAATGATTTGTATTTGAAATAAGATTTTTTTTACATCA
>JAVQJL010003349.1:0-14245 GCA_036024295.1 Nannoperca obscura
ACACACACACACACACAAGTAGAAAGGATGTTATTTAGATTTGAACTTTCTCTTTCTTTCCTTTCGTCCTACAAACACACACACACACACACACACACACACACAAATCTGCTGGTGATTAAGAAGTTCACTGGAATGAGTCTTAACACAAGTTCCAGTGAAACTCCATCCAGAGGAGAAACACCACTACACATGCCACAAAACTAATACTACACATGATATGAACACAGACTGCAGGTCCAAAGCTCAAACAGTCCATCCCAGAGGTTTCAGTGTCCATCACACCCGACAACACGATGAGGTTGGTATTTTTAGTTCTTACTGGTAGTGGAGTTTACATGAGGGTGAACAATGATCTCATCGTCATTGCTGGAGTAAAGTATTCAGTTGTTGATGAGATACACCTCTCTCAGACTGACCAGTGTGTTTCCATTCACCTCATTTTACTTTCATTTTGTGCATAAAACCAGCTGAATTAAAATCACAGAAAATGTATTATAAAAGAGTTTTTATGCAGGGCTGTGGTGGAGAAGTTCCTGTATCAATGAAAGCAGAATGTGACGAAATGTAATGGAAACAGAGACTAAATTGTGAAATACATGAAGTGTTTGATTTAAACGTCCACTGTCAGACTCAAAAGCAAGAACACCACAGAGCTGCATGGGGCCTCAAATGAACACATGAAACATCAAATCTACATCCTTTTAATCCAATGGAGGTTTGACTGCCGCTCTTTTAATTAAGAATCTTATTGCACCCTCCTCTTGACTGGACCACAACTTGTAATATAATAACAGTTGTGGATAGAAACACGTTCGTTTGTATTGTCTTTTGCCCATTTTTTGTAAATTCAATTTAAATTTGTGCAAAATTTGGAAACCTGGACCATCATGGAGCAATTTTCCAGGTCTGTTGGCGTATCACAGTCCCTTCCCACCTCACTTCCACCCACGTTAGCCCGAATTAGGATTTAAGTGAAATCCTAACTGTGAAATCTAAATTCGGGGCTTTAAAATGTCCCTTCAGTGACGGATGACGACATCACTCCTACTTCGTGAGCAACATATTCAGCCTCTGGCAGCTCCAGTGATGCTCTACTTTCCTCGCAGCCAACTGCAGCCTCGCTGGTTAAATAAAGACCAAAGAAAGTCAAGTAAAAATCTTCCTCTAGTTCTTTTATTAGCTTTTGATCAGGAATTCACACACACATCAATCAGTCAGTCAGTCAGTCAGTCAGTCAGTCAGGACAGCATGAACAGGTTGTGCATCTTGTTGAGCAACACTTTAAGTACAGTCTTTCACTGCTTCTTCTTCTCCTCCTCCTTCTTCTGCGGTGTGCTGCGTGCATTGTCTGAGCTCAGTGTGACACTTTGATGAGCCATTAGTCGACATAATTTATCTGTGTGTGCACTCCGGCTGCAGACTCTCTGTCTGCTGCGGGACAGCGTGCCTTTGACCTGACTGCAGCAGGGGGCAGGCCCAGGGTTTGTCACGCACACACAGTCATACATGATGTTGCAAAGTTTTAAAAGTTCAAAGATTATGTAAAGTGATGATGAGTCAGGTCAGTTAAGCACGCATCATCTTTAATGTAAAGTCTCACACAGTTTACAGTTACATTTCAACACTGGTGAAATCTGTGGCGAGCGGCTCATTGAGCAGAGGCAGAGCTGCATTAACTGATGAATGTGAGTCCAATACGCAGCTCTGATTTGGTTTCTACTAACTCCTGTGAGAAACCTCAGTTTCATGCTTATTTATGTTCACCAGCTAATCCCCAACTTTGTCTGTTTGCCATTTTGCACCGACAGGCAGTTCACAATTGGTTTGAAACCAAAAACAGCTGTGAGTGAACCAAAATAGTAAAGATGAAAGAAAGCTGAAATATGCTAAAAAGTTCCACAGAGCAGAAGGAGCACTGTACTTATATAAAATTGTGGCCACCAGGGGGCAGCACCAATGCACATGCTCTGTGGGCCCTGCGTGGTGGGGGAGATGATCCTGCTCGGTGACCTTTGACCTGTAGGGGGAGATCGGGCCGGGGTCTTAGAGGCCAGATCTTCAGAAAGGTGGAACACTCTCAGAAACTTGGCGGCTGTCTGGAAACATTTGGAAGTTTGTCCCAAACTTCTACCTGCTTTAAGTTTGGAGATCTTAAATTAATCAGTTTACTGTTGGTGTTTTAGAGCTTCTGAAAATATCTGCATGTCAAATCTGCTTCAGGCCAGTTACCCCTGAGAAGAAACACTAAACACTGAGCTACCAAACGGACATGACAAATATGATGTTGATAGTGTTTTTCAATGACTGCACCTGCTATGAAAAGAAAGAGCAGAGGAAAACAGGCGGAGCAGGATGGAGGGTGAAGATAAGAAGCATATAGTCAATGTACATATAGGATTAGGGTTAACCTTTCTGACACAACGCAGTCTTTTAAGTTCATAATGCACATTCTTCCACAGGTACTGCCCTTTGAGTCCACTCTCTGCTTGCTGTGGAGTTAAACCTAACGTCATCGGCGTCTTGTGTTTTTGCGGTTTCGGCTCTCGCAGCTCTCAGTTTGTTAATGTCGTAACCGGCCTGTTGCTCAACAGCTGAGGCCGCTGTGAGGGGAAGCGAGGGAACACTGAGGGGAGAGGCGAGGGGCTTTCAGTCTGGGCGGAGGGCAAACTGCCAGCTCGATAAGAAAGGTGAGAGGTAAACATTGACCTGAGTCCTATCGCTGTTTGTCCAGGTCCATCTTTCACTGGAGAAACTATGCAAACAGCAGGGATGCACTGATAACTCTCTTTCACTCCAATCAGCAAACTTTAAGTATGTCTGATAACGAGGACCAGATCCCAGGTTGTTGGGCAAAAATCGATTTTTCTACTTCAGAACAAACTGTGTGAGAAGCTCCTGAATTCTCTGATTGGCTCGAAGTGTTGTTACGATCGTGGCTGTTAAGTGTTGTTTTTATGAGCTTCTTCAGTGCATGTGTCCACTTCTGAATATCCATGTAATCACCTTCCATTGTGGCCGTGCAAATAATAATGATAATAAGTGAAGTAAAAGCAGCACGACGCTTGTTAAAGCGCTGCAACACGTCTTGAGAAGGAGGTCTACAGATGTTTGGATCTTGACCTTGGAGAAACTGTGAAGTGCTGGAGTTGATTGATCAGACGGAGGACGGCTGATGTGCTGAGGTCAACGAATTGTCTCATTTCCGGTTGCCGGTGCTTCTGTGCTACTGGTAGCAAACTTCTCTGATCTAGCTAAACCCAGTTTTCTGATATTTCCCTCACTATAACTATTTTTTTTGTAAAACGTGAAGTTAGCGACACCAGCGACCATAATCACATCAGCATCCCAGGGGCCAGAGCAGGCGACGTAGAAACCTATTCAAAACTGCTGGCTAAATATAAATGTAAATATGATAAGATTGTTATTCACATCGGCGGTAATGACACCCGACTACCCCAAACGAAGGTCACAAAAACGAAGATTGACTCGGTGTGTTCATGTGCAAAGACAATGTTGGACTCTTTTCTCTGGACCCATGTATAGCTGCATGTCCCCAGCCGGTGCTGGCTTATCTTCAAACACAGGAATCTTCAAATGGTGAATCCTGATGTTGATGATCCCGACGCTTCACCTTGTGCCACCAGCAGCATTAAATTGCTTTAGGTCTCAGCTCTGTGCGTCAGCCTGTCTGATACCTGAGTGGACTCCATGGTGCCATCTCCATGTAAAGTGCAACATGACTTGTATGGCTGCTTTCTTCACGGCCTGTTCAAGCTCACCACATTTTGCATTTGGGTCTAATTGTTCTCGGGCTCCTCTCAGATGACAGATGTGGGTTTCTGTTGGTTTGTCGTGGACCTGTGAAGACCTCTACTGGAAAATGACTGCTTCTAGACTGTGCTGAGATGAAGCTTCCAGCCAGTTCGAGCCTGGTGTCGGTCCAGTGTGCCGGTGGTTAGACAGCGAGCAGCTCCACGGGGCAGGAATGATTAAAGGAGCTGGGAATCAAAAAATGGGAGGATGAAGCAGTGAAACCGCAAAAGAGTTTAAAGAAAAGTAGGAAGGTAATACAAGATGACCCCGTCTGTTAATGTCTAACTGGATCAGCGCACACGCAGACACGCACGCTGCCCTTTTACACGAGCGTCATGCCGACCTGTAAGCAAACAGAAGGATGTGCACATAAAAAGGCATTTGTACACAAATACATCACCAGAGGAGTGAAGTGGCCACTCCAAAGTCTTTTTCCAATTAGTTGTGTGTAACAACCTTCCACTCCTTAAGATGACTTCATCTCTGAACTTGTCAGTTACATTTTTACAGCGTTTTATATTCTCTGTAATCTCTTTAATCAGATATGTGAGTGTAGAACCTGTAGGCAACAGACAAGAGTTTGGTATCGAAAGTCTTCTGTTTGAAGTCTGAGTAAAACTGAAAGTCTTGAAAGTTTGGAAAATGCTTGATTGTTACTGTTATGTTTTCAAGGTTAGGAATATGCTTGCATTTGAATACACTGTTTGTGGTGTTTCTTCATCTTTACATTCACTCATGTAAACCAAACTTCTTTTAATATTTCAAATGAAACGATCCCGTTGCCAGATTTGTTTGTTGTCTTCTGGCATTCATAGTAACACTTTAACCTTTCAAGGACTTTCAACATCTACTCTTTAAAAGCTATACAAACCTTGAAATTAACTATTTGAGCCGGCTTTGGTTGCATGCAGGTAAACAGTCCATGTGGAGAGCAAAAGAAACAAGAGGCCAAATGCATTGACTAAAATGCAGTCTCGAAACCCACCGGCGATCATCTGATGACGATTTATATATTTAGTTGCTTTTTTAAATGTATCTGCATTCAGATCATCACCAGACAATAGCCAATGGATTCTGAGTCTGCTAGTTGGACTGTGAACAATGTCCGGCTCACAGAAGAGGAAGTCTTGTTATCTGGTCTGCTGGCTACACCAGGAGCCCCAAAACATTGGTCGTTGCCCCCAGAGGCTAACAGACGATAGCCGACGTGTCCCGAGACCAAACTCTATCTAGAAGTGTTGATTTTTTTAGACAATAAACCTTCTTTAAAGCCAGCAGAGTGCAGCTCTGTTCTCACATTTTCCAGCTGATATTCCAGTCAAACAGCATCTCTCACACCAGAATGAAAAGAACTGGTGAGTAAGTATATGTCGCTAATGTCACTTTGGAACAAGCCACATGGTTGGGTTCATACACGACTCTGTAAATGCAGCTTTATTACACCGTGATGTCAGAGAACACATTCATGCATGCGAGAGTAAACACTTTTCAACATGTCTGTCTACACATGCAGTCAGGATATTGAATCTCCCCGTGACTCTCACTGTTAATCAGATCCATACAGCACATTTCCTGTCCATCTCGTAAACACACAGCCGGCCTGCTAACACACGGCACACTCATGTTTGACTAGGACTGCACATGATGCAGGCCATGTCCAGTTTAATGACACGTGAAACAAACAGCGAGGTGAAGGGAGCCACTAAAAAGACACTATCAGCCAACGTCGGCCGATATGAGCTTTTTGCAGCTCATGTGTTTGATGTCGGAAATAAACAGAAGAAGTTAGAGGTCATTTAGAAACAGTGCCACTATTACAATGTTTGTCCACCAGAGGGCTCTGGCCACTACAAAATGTCCCATCAGTGCATAATGCTAATGTTAAGTCTAATGTTAGACTTCTTTAAGAAATAAACAAAAATAGGTTTATATTCACAATGATTATATATGCAGACTTTTTTTGCCACCTATCAGCAGCACTACTGCACTAACACTAAATTAACGTTACTAGTAACTCTTCCAATCACCAGGATGACCTGAAAGCTTGCAAGTTGTCACCATGGAAACCTCTCCCACTGATGCCCTCAATCCAACCTTTTCTGAGTGAACATAGAAAGCACAGTCCAGTACTTTTACTCAATGAAGTAAGGAAAGAAGACTAAAAGGTTAATGACTCTGTTTAGGCTTAAATCAGAGAGGGGAAGACGGATGCAAGTTTAAAAAAACAAAATGAAAACTAGAACTTAAGTTTAATATACATATAAACCAGGAGATTGTATCAATATGTAGTTTGATTTTGAGTAATTACATGAGGACTGCAGGAAAACAATGAACAACAAGGCAGAACAAAAGAATAAAAAGATCCCCACCCACCAACATGAAGGGGTCCAGGTTGGACAGGCACTGTAAAGACATGTGGTCATCATGAAGCCTGTGTCTCCACCTGCTGGTCAAAAGCTGTACTGCAAGCGATGTCCAATTAGAGTAAAAAATAAAAATAAAATAAAAGCTGCTTTTCCCTTCACATCCAGACATATCTAGGCCAGCAGGTACTGTAAGGTTGGTTTGATTGAACAGTGTTTTAGGATCCTACTTAAAGAGCTGCATGGTTCTGTGTTGTGTGTCACACATCATAGTGCCAAATTAAAAGGGGACAGCTGTACCCAACTTTAACTTTTTTTTATTATCCAAGCTCTTTTGCTTGGATCTCATATCTCCTCTTTCCAGGGAAATCCATGAATGTCAGCATTTGGTGAGTTGAACATTATAAGTGTTAAGCTAAATGAAAACCCAATGGATGACTTGTAAAACATACACTGTCACAAAGCTGACAACAGGGAGTCTGTGTCCTAGATTTCAAAGAACAGTGACGATATCTTGTTCACGTTGCATAACTTACATGCATGTCTCTAACACAACATGCTTGTCTTGTTACTCCGTCAGATAAGACACCTGTCTGAACTCATCTCATCTTCATCCAGCTGCCTGCAAGACTGCAAAACCTGCAACTTAGTGACGGAGTTATAGGCCACTATTTCTACCCGTGATGAGCCATAAATACACACCAGTCATGAAAAGACAAACACTTCCAGCCACCACCAGTTTCACCTTTCAACTTGGCTGAATCCTTCTAAAGGTTGCATTTCAAAATGACTTTTAGTCAACAGGTGAGTGCATACATAATATGAACTAACTAACAAAAACAGCCACAAACTGTTCAAAAGCCCAGAAACCAATCAATCAATCAATCAGGATACGTGAGGGGAAAAGAGGAATAAATGCTATCACAGAGTGGACCCCACATCAATCTCCCTGCATTCTAATAGAAACACTATAATGTCAGAATGGAGTCATCTGGCTGCAGGTGCCACTTGCAGACACTTGATGGCACTATTGACGAGTGTTTATAAAAGGTGCTGATTGATTGTTTTGGCCCTTGGCCTCTTCTCTCTCTCGATCCAGAAAACCATATCACTGCTTTGCATTTTACAGTCTCTGCTGGCGGCTGCAGTTTCAGGCCAGCGAGGCTTGTTGTTCTGAAGAGTCTCTGCATCAATGGCTGTCAGACAAGCTGCTGTTACATAATTGAAGACGCTTGACGACTTTGTAAGGGGCCCGTGTGGAGTTTCTGCCGACTGCATTGTGTGTTCAGGGCTGCGTTTGATGCCACTTCGTGTGTGTTCATGAAGATAAAGGATGCAGGGCAGCATCTGTCGGGCTTACAGACCGTCACTGGTCTGAGTCAAGCTGCTGCCACGACGCTGCTCTCCGGCCACGACAGAAGAGAACAGCAGTCGTACTGGGACGAACAAACACAATGCTACAGAAAGCATGAACTAAATGTATGAAATGGAGGTCAGCAGTGTGAGTGAGTGGATGTGTGAAAGTGCAGTGTTGTCGGGTGTAAAATAAAGACAACTAAACCAAAGAAAAGGACCCATGTGATGTGAGAGAGAGCGCCAGGAAGTACAGGGACAGCTGAGCCTAAATGCATTCTGGGTGCACCCAGTTGCACTAATACAAACTCCGCCTACCAGGACCTGAAGGGAGACGAGACACAAAGCCAGGTTCTACTAAACTGGCTGGCTATGCAGTAACCAGCTTCCCCTCAGTGTCTCTCTGTAGCTTAGAAGGATAAAGAAGCTCATATCTCATGGACCAAGCAGGAGACAGTTTCAGAAGCCAACACGGGACCTGTACGGGAGTCTGGGTTGACGTTTCAGTGAGGAGTTCAAAAGCACAACACCGTTTGGGACGTGTGTGTGCTGTTTTGTAGGCGTTGGGTCACCTATTCTCATAACTGGGCCAGTTGTTTAAAATAATTCATCTGAACAGAATCTCTTTTAGCCACTTTTAGCTTGTGTTGCTCACTGTGTATGTGCTGCCTCCTGGTGGTGGCAGGGGGGACTTGTTAGTGCAGCATCAGGCCACCAGAGCTTGTTTCTGAGCTGCACACTTGGATGTCAAACAAGCTGCTGTTACATAATAAATGAAAGCTTCAGGACTTTGTAAGGGGCTGCATTGAGTGTCTCCAGACTGCACTGTGTGCGGCCGTATTGAAGGCGACGTGCTCTGTGGCCTTTAGTTGTCACATGTCTGATTTCAAGCTGTGCGTTTTATTAAGCAGACTGGCTGCAGTTTAAGGTGTTTTTTTTAAATATCGTAGGATAACAACACTCATATTTTCAAGAACCTTAGAGTTTCTTATATTGTAGAGATTTAGCTGAAAACGTGGGCCGTTTAACTGTTTTTGCTACTTGTCAGACTAAATTAGCAACTTTTTGAAGACAAGGGACCGTGTATAAAATACATTTATCTCAAAAGAGAAAAGATGCTTTGTATCAGATGAAGCTACCTCATTTCCCTCTGTACTCCCTGGACAGGTGAAAAGAATAAAACACGCAACAAAACCATCATCGGCACTACAAATGGATTTTCATAGAAATAAACAAACTTCAAAATAGGACATACATACATCCAAAGTTATAAAAACAGACTTGTGTAATCTGTTAAAGTTATACTAGTTTAGTGCTGCCCTCACTTTGAACCTGTAAATTCTTTGTGTTTGTATGTGTAAACTGGGGGGGGGGGGAAACCAACCCCTCCACCACCGAGTCCTGTGCGTTTGTCATTTTGACTGAGAGTAAACGCTGAGCTGAGAGCTGCGTGTATGTGTTTTTCTCTAGAAGTAATTACAGCTAATAGAACTCACTGCAGCTCAATATTTGTATTTCTCACTGGGACGCATCTCATTTCAGGGGAAATGTATTATTAAATCACTGAGGGAAAACCGGTCGAAACATGAACCATTATTAAGCACCTGATGTATAAATGCAATGAAACCCTGTCTGTACACTGATGAGACCAATTCAGAGGCAAATTCAAATGGTTTGCAACAACTAAGTGCATAAAAGCCTCTGCTGCCTGCAGCGTGCTGCTTCCGTCAGTGCCTTTACAGCATTCATTCAGCCATGTGTACGATGAATGAATGAAAGACAGCGACTCAGAGGCTGCAGCGCTGACGTCATTCACTGTGCCCGTCCAGCATTTTCCTTTCAGAGCTGCCGGATGACGTCAGGACGAGCTGGCCGACGTGACACTGGGTGGTGCTCAAGGCTGCCAGAGTTTTTAAAGTCTTTTCCACATGTGGACAGGTCTCATAAGGCTTAGCATCAATTCAATCAGGAAGACCATGTTCATTCATTCAGTCTCTCCATCAGTTGATGCCATATTCCCCATCAGCCAATAACATTGCTGCTGTCAATCTTTAAATCTGTCAGCTGCTTCACTAGCCGCTTAAAAACCTGATGTAACGATGTGGTCTAATCCATGAAGAAAGAGTAAAGACACATCTTTACTCTTTTTAGGTCAACGTGTTCACTCACACTGACTTCTGACTGAAATATTACAGTTTCCTCGAGCATGGAAATAAATAAATGTATCTAAACCTGTTGAGTGACAGCTTCTCACTTCAAACAACAAACAGGCCTGAGGACAGACTTCTGTAATATGCATCATAAAACAGACATAATGAAGCAGCTGAGCACGCTGCAAAAGAAGAGACGTGTGGAAACAGGTTGACATGTTTATTAAAAGGTGGAGGACTTGAATGCCACAGAAGAAAAAAACCCACATGTAGTTGTTTAGCAGTGAAGCATCTTGTGCAACATTACAAGGTGCTGTTATTAAGGAATGATTGAAACCTTTACAGCTCCAACATTGTTGGTATATAAATGGTGTGCAGACAGGGTTATCGATTTCATGTGAAATATTAGACTTTCTTAGAACCGCGGCCCCCCTCCTTGCAGCACTTGTCGTCTTCCATGAAGAACTCATTGCAGGCCACCGTCAGCGCAGCAACCAGAACCACAAACTCCTGGAAGTCCACTTCACCGTCCTGGTTTTCATCCAGGTCCCTCATGATCTTGTCCACCACCGTGGGGTCCTTGCTGGCCTGAAACAGGAGCACAAGTTAA
Source organism: Nannoperca obscura (assembly GCA_036024295.1). Taxonomy (NCBI): domain Eukaryota; kingdom Metazoa; phylum Chordata; class Actinopteri; order Centrarchiformes; family Percichthyidae; genus Nannoperca; species Nannoperca obscura. The sequence continues at coordinate 10,293 of JAVQJL010003349.1, forward strand.
ATGGCCACCACACACCTCAATGTCTTATAAATAGGTACAGTATCCTTCATTTATATATTTAATCAATATAAATTCATTCCAGAGAGCAGAACCTTCCCGGTACCATACAAGACGTTTGGCTACAGTCAAGATACTCACCGACAGGAATTCTCCGAGTTCCCCCTGTAACAGGTTCTTCAGCTCCGCTTTGCTCAGCTTGTACTTGTCCCCTTCTTTTCCAGAGTAAGAGTGGAACACTGTGATGAGGCCCTCCATTGCCGTTTGCAGTTGGGAACACATGTCTCAGTCCTACAGTTAATGCCTGGAAGATAAAAACCCACAGGTTTATTAGACTAGTTGAAGTCCTGAGGAAAATGTGGATATCCACTGTGAAAACAGAAGACAGGTAAGATCAGATCAATCAGAGTGTGATTCAGGGCTGTATGTGGAGGACCAGCAACATCCATCACCTCCATCAGCTCTGGTGCAGAAGAAATCCTGGAGTGCAGAAAGATAACTTTTTCAGCATGAAGGCTGAGGATTAAAAACAAATCCCTGCAGTTGTCAGGGTGCCAGAGATGTTACTGTGCGGAAGTGTTGAAAGGCAGATGGTGAAACTTTATGTACTGCACACAACACATGCAAACTTGTCCTGAAAGTAAACACTATTAAGGGAAATACATTCTGCAGGTTTAAACTGAGCAACCATCACCTATGCAGGCTACACTGCTTAATCATGTTTCAGCTTTCAGGCTCAAATGATCAAGTTCTGTCAGGAGAAGACACCAATTGCTTCAGCATCTCCCAACTGTGGCTTTTTCTATAACCTTTAACTTTACTCCACTAAAATGAAAGCATGCTGAAGTAAGAAATAAAGCTGTAGATCTTGATTTCTGTCCTCCACTTCACCTGTAACAAGAAGTGATTGCAAGAAAACAAATTTGAAAACGAGAGCTCTGTAGCGAGTTCGATGAGATGGATACTCGATTGTAAGGTAACCATAAAGCTACAGCTAGCCGCTGGTGAACTTAGCATAAAGACTAGAAACAGCTAGCCTGGCTCTGTCCAGAGATTAGCTCGACCAATACTGGTTTCTGAGGTCCATACGATATGAGCAGATTCATTTCTTGTAACAAACAAATCAATCCATTTGATCCCACAAAACACACCATGTAACACCAGCTTACAGGGCCACACACGCACACCACATCTACATGTTACTAACCCACTCAACTAATTGAATCAGGTATGCAGGAAACATGCAAACCCCACTTTGCTGCTGGTAAAGATGCTTCATGTGCACTGAAGTACTCCTGCAAACTTGTGGTTGATTTGTAAACACATGCTTGGAAAGCTGGAACACAAATCTCTCCTCACCAAGAAATCATGAGCAAAAACTTTCATCAAAGCAGACTTTAGTGGAAGCTGCTGATATGTGTGTAAATCCAGTGCAAGTGAAGGAAGGTCAGGAGGAACAACCTTACACCTGCCCTTCACTACCAGACACCTGAGAAGCTGCTACAGGGGGAGCCGAGTCCTTTCACCTCCCACCTCCATGAACCAGTGGAGGACAAAAGCACTGACCTCCTGCAGGGCAGGTTGCACATAAACTAGATTTAGATCGTGGCTTGCATTACATTACATAAACTCCCTGATGCTTTCATACTGAGGATTCACTGTAGAGGTCTGTCATGTATCATTCAGACTGATGATTCTTTTGAGAGACGCTCTTGTCAATAATGTATGCTGCTACCTGCGTGTTAATAATAACTCCATCTCCAGTTGGAGAGCGAGATGTGCTGCAGCACTTTTCTGAATGATGCTGCGCCACATTCCCTTAATTAGTCTCGATCAGTGCCGTTAATCATTTACTCCCGCTGCGATCAGGGAGCTAATTAAAAGGCTTTGAATGTCAAATGCAAAGCGGGTGTTAATTAACTGAGGCAGATACTGAAGCACGAACATTCTGGAAGTGTTAAAAACAGAATGCAGATACTATACATACAAATAATAAAGACCGCATCAGTTTGTTGTAACATGCCCCCTCTCTTAACCTCCCGTAACTGAACAGCAAACAGCAGAACTCACCTGAACACTGACGCTAACAGGTGCTGGAGGAAGTGGCTTCGGCTCTCATCCCTTCACTTATATAGGCTCCTTCCACCTTGTCTGCAAATGAATCAGAATCAGATAGGCGCCTCCTCCCGGGCAGCAGCTACATCACCTGCTGCACAGGTGAGCCGCCTGGCCATGTAAGGCGACCTCAGGCGGTTTATGGCAACTGCGCTGCACAATAAGGCTTTTTTCACTGCTGATTGTCTTTACTTGGACTGCACAGCTGCAGCTAATGACAAGGACTGTGACCATGTAGGGTGCCGGTAGTGCACGTTAGCTCCCTGCACCGAAGAGCATGAAGCCATAACCCATGTTGTTGCTTACATCTCACAAGTCCTGAGAAGTTACAAACCAGTGAGCAGTTATCCTAACAAATAAGAGACTAATATATATGAATCTGCAGACTACCAACTAACAATTACATTATGGCTAACATTTATTTAACATTTAACAGATATGGTGCAACGTTAGCATGAGTTTCCTTAGGATTCCAGCTCTTATATTATAATATCATTATTAATTGCACTGTATGCGTAATATTTAATATTTTATTAGACTTTTCAGAGATTGTGAAGTTGCAGATCTTGCACAGAAGTGAAGTGTGCACATCAATGAAATGTGCAAATGGAATATGCCTTTAATGTACAATACAGCATTCAGCCTGCAGTCTTACGAATGAGCAGCTGCCGACACTGCAAGGTTTGTGTTGATTCTATGGGAAACATTATTGTTGAAGTTGAAAGACACTTATGAGAAGATTTCGAACACAAACTCAACAACTTTTAGGAAACATTAACTTCTGTAATTTTGATATTTTAGGTCCAAATGTGCCTTGGGGAAACTCCACTGCAGATACAGCAGCTTTCAACATGAGATTCTTTCTGACCTGAGCTTTTACCCTGCTGTATGCACACAGCCCTGCACACTGTCTGTGTGCAATATGCCAAATGTATTCTATATATTCTATAAATACTGAGTACTCCAATGCTGTTAACGGTCTACTGACAAATACTACAAAAAAACGGCTGAAAGATTTCCTTCCTTCTTCCTGCCATAGCTGCCCGTGTTCATTTTATTATGCCTCACTTATCCTTATTAGATTTGACTAACGCTTTCCCACAACATCATTTGCAATTAAAGGATTGATTATGCTTGAATGACAGCAATACAAATGAACTGCAGGCCAGTCAACAGAAATCCTCTTCTCACTGAGCGCAAACCACTGATGCTGATTTACATATGTATCTCCAGTTGACCAGCATAAAGGCTTTATGGATATTTGCATGCTTCTATTTAAAAATGTACCTTGGACCTCATTCCTCCAAACCAAAGTACATTTGATCCAGTGCTGCAAAGAGAGAGTCTCAGCAGTTATGAGATCACTTGGTAAGTCTTTCCCTGGTGTCAGTGCAAAGTGAGTTTGAAAAATGTCTTTTAGGGCACTATCATGAAACAAAATGTTTCAGAATTTAACATTTGGCTCTATTAAAGAAAACCTGAAACTTTCTTAACACAGAGAGAGATGTTCTGTTCGTGGTTTGAGGAAAAGTGATAGTTAAAGATGAAACCCCATCTTTGATTAACTGAGGCCGACTGGATGTGTGACCTCACTCTTCTTTTGTGTGGTTGAAACCAAAAGAACAGACATCTACAAGTAGTGGATGGGTGACAGGCATGCAGAATAATAATAACACGTTTACAGTCAAAGTCTAAAGCAGATTTATTCCATTACACAATAATACATCAGTGCACAGTAAGAATCATGAATGTCCAGCATTTTACAAGTAATACAGTTGAGACACACACTGTATACAACCAGGGAAAACAGGAAATCTAGCGAGTTGCAGGACGCAATACCT
>JAVQJL010003352.1:0-16585 GCA_036024295.1 Nannoperca obscura
CTCAAGGAGGATCAGAAGAAATGGACAGCATGTGAGTTAAATATGAGTGTCACAGCAAAGGGTCTGAATACTTATGACCATGTGATATTTCAGTTTTTCATTTTTAATAAATTTGCAAAAAATTCTACATTTCTGTTTTTTTTCTGTCAAGAAATGAGAAATAAAATGAACTTTTTTGATTTTAGAAAATAGCTGCAATAAAACAAAAAGTGAAAAATTTAAAGGGGTCTGAATACTTTCCATACCCACTGTATTTTAATGGCCAGCATGAACAGCAGAACCAATCATAGCAAGCAAAACTTTTAGTGTAGATATGGACACCTGACTATTGTTTCAAGACATTGAAAAATTGTGAACCTATCATTTTACACTTTTAAGAATTCATTGATGGTCAACAGTTATTTTCATAATGCAGCATGTCTCCATATGAGTCACTTTGACAGTAGCTTTCAGGTGTTGGTATTCTTCAAAGACATCCTTACCTACAATGTATTGATGATATTGTAATTCACAGATACACACAAATATCCACCAAATAGCATAACTCATACTGGCCTACAACCAATACATATGTGAACGTAATAGTAAAACCCATGTAATAAAGATGACACAGATTTCTTGTCATAAACGTTTTATAATAATGATAATTGGAAACACAAACCATAGTACCATAAAACAACAATCATTAAAGGCCATACAAGCATAGAACTATTGAATTATTTAACTTCTAAATCTGACATTAAAAGTGAGCGCAGAGTGACTTACAGTAAATCCTGTTTTGGGAAACTTAATGTTGGTACAGTGTAAGATCAATGACATTGTAAAATATGTAATCTCTCTCCCTCCTCACAGTATGTTAAGAGAAAAAAAAGCAACAACCTTATCAAGTCCCTCTGTTGTAGAAAATATTTCATTGTACAAAAAAAGGTATGAAAAAGAGATAAGCAACAGAAATAGCTAAAGACACCATAAAACTTCACAGAATTGTTTTCAAAACCCAGCAAGTATTCACTATTCCCCTCAAAAAGCTTAACATACTGCAACTACAAATGAGAGGTACAGCAAATATACCAGACAGTTTATTTCAAGAGGGAAAACGCACAAATAGACACAGAATTTGACATTAGAACATACTGATTGTTGAGCTGTGACACTCTGCAGAAGACACGATACAGAACTCACAAAATAAATAAATACATTATATCAGAACTGCATAGTGTGTAATTCACTGCTACTTCATCCATTGTTATTATACAGTTGTTGTGTTGCGCAGTCCCCAAAATTGGATTAAAGATGTCTGAATCAGGTGAATCTAGGAGAAGTTCATCCAAGTAAAATAAACAATTCGTGCTATGTGATGATGAATAATGTTAACAGCTGGTGAAACCATCACATCATTTTTAAGGCATACATCTAACACTATATTTAAGGAAAATATACTGCTTTTTCTATGCAAGTTTTTGCAATTGTACCCAACCATAGCCTAAAAATACTAATCTCAAATTTAAATGTTACAATAAATAAAAGCAGATGTAATTGAACTATTTTATAACATGAAACAAGTGAAATACATCACTGTGATTTAAAATCATATTTTGGGAAATAAGTGTATTTGCTTTCCTGCTGAGAGTTAGATAAAAAGGTTGCTACTGCCAGCAGCAGATTACTTTAGCTTAGTTTAGCACAAATTCTGTAGACAGGGAGAAACAGCTAAACACAAGTGTTGTCTTTACATTTTCTTTTACATTGTTTTTGTTCAGATTAAATAAATGAGATATAACATGTTGATCAATGAGCTTTAGAGGTGCTAGTAGGCAGAGTTTATCACCTTTGAACAGAGCCAGGCTAGCTATTTTCCCCTGTTTCCAGTTTTTGTGCTACGCTAACTAGCTGCTGGCAGTAGCTACATATTTACTGAGTAGACATGAAAGTGGTATCAAGCTTTTCATCTTATTCTCAGCAAAAAAGCAAATTAGCTTATTTAAAAAAATGCTAAACTATTCTGTAAAAAAAACTCTTGCCAATTAGTAAATCAACTGCAATATACAGATGGACCATGCAACAGACAAATCGAGACGCTCCACTACACAGCGTGTCATTGCCAGACCCTGAACTACATGGATCATGGATCTTGAGACACTTAAGTCACTTCAATGACCTCTTCCAAAATCCCTGCTCTTGTTTTTGGGATCACATTATGTTTTATGAGACAATAATAAGGCACAGTCCTTAAAGTCTGTTTGTCTTTAGAGGTGAAGCTACTATTCAGGCTACACCACACCTACTTTGGTATCACTTTCACTTGAGTGTCCAATTCAGCACATAACATAGTTGGAGAATACTCTGGCTAGTGTTTGTCATTCTACACTAGTGAGCTTCAAATTTCTTTCTTGCCGCAGACAGAAGCGATGGTCTGTGGTTCTATACGGCAGAGAGGTCGATACGATTGGCTGAGTTGGTGCTTTTGTCCCATGTGTTCATCTTGGTGGGAGTCACGCCCTCCTTGTTTCCATTCATCTGGAGGAGGAAAAGGATGATGTTAAGACTCTAACAGACTTTATTTCTGTTTGAGCAAATCTTTAATGCCAGCACTCACAATGTCAGAGTTGAATGGCTTCACGTTGATGTTTCGGATGGAGCTGCTGGTAAGCGACCACACCTTGGTTTTGTGTTTGAAAGCAGCTCTGACCTGCAGAAAGAAGTAAAGCCAATACATCTCAAAATACATCAACCTAAATTAGAGTAATTGAGACCCTAGGCCCAAATGGAATTCTGGTTGTTTATTGTGTGGACAATTTACTCTCTCAGTATGTGACAAATCAAAACATTAAAACACATCTTTAAAATATTTAGCACCATACCTCAGAGTTGAGAAGACAGTGAAACAAGAAGACAAAGAACCCCTAAATAAGAGAAAAGACATTTAACTTTAATTTTAACAAACAGCTGCAAACATTTTGGAAAAGAAAAGACCCCGTATTCAAGAACTTACTTGTAATGAGTTGAATACAGCAAAAATATATAGGAATGGCAGAGATTGTGTGTTGACAGCAAGAACACCAAAGATCCAGGAAATGCCAAGTATAGGCAAGAGCACAGCCACAGCCTTTGCAGTTAGCCTTGAAACAAAAGCAAGAGACAAACATGTTTAGATTATTAGCTTTTAATAAGAGAATAATATTTAAAAGCATTTAACTGATCATGAAAAAAAACCTCACTTGACTGCATTGGCATCTCCATGAATCTTGTAACTCTCTCCACTGATTCGAGATATGATTCTGGTCACAGATATCAGAATACCAATGTTCACCTGGAAATCAGAGAGGAGGTTAAATATACTGAACTCAGAGGCACAGGAGATATGATTGTGTTTCTGTCCTCCTGGAATAGAACACAAGTTTACCATGAATACAGATTAAACTGTAGCTCAGATTATGCAACAAATTGGGAACTGTAAAAAATGACAACTTGTAATTGTTGCAAATTCCTCACCCCGATGACAAACAGGGCTGGTGCCACAAATGCCCAGATGGCTCCCTTCTTCAGTGACAGCCAACAGCTGAGAAAGCAAGAAAATCACATTAAGTTCCCGTTCAAGTAAAATGCTATGCTACTCTAATGTAAATATGGAATGACATATGGTGTTACTTAACCTAAAAGCTTATGAATAACACTGAACACAGTTGATGGTTCGCCTTTGAGGTGATGTCATTCTTGATGGAATAAAGTAAATTCCATATAATTCCTCCAATTTTCTTTTTTAAAGTGCAGGTCATACTTACTTGTCAGCCTCGCCATAACTGTCCAGAGCTGATGTCATGGACACCACACAAATAACCAAGGGAGAGCCTGATAATAAACAAAGACACCAACGCTTATGTTACACATTCACTAAAAATGTCACATACTAACCATGATTGGATTAACATGCTAAGGGGCTCTGGGGCAAAAAATGTGATTTGTCCCAGTCTCTTTTTGCGCTGCTCATGTGCCCTGTTGTCTTTAAGTGCCTACACAACATATCATGCCAGCTTAATTATTTTTGCTGTAACAATTAAACATTTGCAAAACAGATTTAGTTAAAATTCAAAATTCTATGTTGTGTATGCCCATGTTTGCTTACTAGAAGTCTTCTTATGCTCCTGTGTGTGTTTGTGCACAATACAAACAAAATGGGGGCACACTCTTAAAAGTATTGCCCCATAGTGCCACTCAAAAAACACAGGTTACCTTTAATCAAACCACAAACAAATGCACTAAACCTGAGGCATTTAGAACCAGATTACAGGGTTGGTAATTGTTAATTACAGCATCAACACAAGTAACCAACACGCTCATATTCTTAGATGAACAGGATGATTCAGGAATCATGTCAGTTAAGCCTTGTTAAACACTGTGACACGTTATATTTTCCAACATGGTTAACTGAACCCATTGTAGAATTAGTCTTTGCATACTTGTTTGAACCAAGAGGTGGTTTTATTCATGTGCAGCGCTGATAATTGCTTATTTCCCCCTTATTTATTTTGGTAGCTTGATGTTTAGGCTTGCCAAGCTCTGAGGCTGCTAGCACGCTATACTTCAAGGAAACTGTTACTTTGAAGGAGGAAATTAAAGACAAAGTGGTCAACAGCCTTTATCACAGCTAATAGCAACAGCAATTCATTATAAAACGAGTGTTTACTTTATATGTTTAACAGTTAACCTGTTAAACAACTTCTAACAAATCTCCAGCACATAATTTGCAGTTGGCAGCACAAAATGAAAATTAACTCTGGCCAGAAGAAAGGAAGTAATAAAAAAGGGATAGTTTTTCCACTAATGCGTTCAGCATGTGAAGGACTATGTCTGGAGGAGACTATGCATTCCTCAGCAGTCAAAGACAGTATACGTATGTCCCACAACCTTTTTTTCACTGTCCATCAAACTCAGGTTCACTGAGATCAGCAGAGGCAATTGTTATACTGGAATGTAACTCAAAGCAGATTTATTTAACAGGATCAAGGTCATTTATTTTTCAGAAACAACATTTTTCCAGTAACGTCACTTAAAAAATGGCCGATTCAAATTCACATGAATGGCCTGGCATGAGGTAGAAGCAGGACACTGGATGAAATTAGGGTTAATAAAATAAGATAGGAAAAAAAAGGCAAACTTAGGAAGGTATCTTTGCATGTTTTTTTCTCTTGTTTCTTTACTTTGAGCTACACCCCCTGTGTCAAAGGTGCTATATAAATAAGTTTATTATTATTATTATCTTTGATATATTCTGAAGCAAATATGCCAGATGTATGGTTCCATCTAAGTGTAGTAATTAAAGACTGCTGAGCAGACCTACCCCAGCCAATGCCATAGTAGTAGAAGTGTTTGCTTCCCTCAGAGCCGAACACCTTGACCACCATACTGTAGAGGTGGAGACCCTCCACCAGCATCCAGGCGAAGGCGCTCAGAAAGAAGAAGTGAAGCAGGACAGCCATAACCTTACAAGGCAGCTGGGATGAGGGACAAAAGCAGGCTTTTATCATCAAAACATCCTCTTTTTCATGATTATTTATGTGCGCTTTATTACTAAAAAACATTTTGCTTATTGCCATTTTCCTTTTTCTTTTCCTCTTCCTCTGTTTTTCTCCTGCACCAGTGGTTTGTATTTTCTTCTTCCAAATTCATTATCTTTCTTTCTCGATTCTAATCATTTAGTGGTAAGTTCACTTGACCACATTTTACATTTTCCCACTGTAGTTTGCTTCAAACCTTCGTGTTACACAAGCTGTTTTTATCATCATCCTAATAATTTTAATAATCTTCACTCATAATCTTCACTTATCATACTTATGATCATAATCACAGTTTTTCTTTATAGTCTTCGTCATTGTAATCACTGTTACAACCATTTCAATCATCATCAATCTGCACTGCGTGCCTACCGTGCCCGGGTCGAAGCGAGCGCTGATGAGCAGTAAGATCTCAGCCACCAGGATGGCAAAGGACAGGTTGGCGTGGATGTGGTAGCGTTGGTTACGGATGGTACTCACTGACCTACAGAGCAGCAGAAGGACAACATCCCATTAACTTGCTATAATACTTTGGTAAAAAGAACACAACATAGGTAGATTTATGAAATACAATCTACAGCATATATGTACATTAAATACAGTACAAAGAGTTTATGTGTACATCCGCTGTCTGATAAAAAGTGTGATATATTCTTAAAAATTCAATGAAAGGCTGTTCGTGTGATTAACTGATTATACTCACGACAGAACTGCAAAAGTGACCAGAGTGATGGCAAGACAGAAAATGGAAATGGAGCAGCCAACATAACCAATGGTTGACAGTGCCACCCTGTGGCCAATAGTGAGCTGTGTACAGAGACATATCACTCATTAACAAGACTGCATGTAAAAACATTCATATTTTGCCAACACGAAATAAATTGTACATTACATATCATTAGCCAAGAAATTCAAAGGGGCCCTGTTGAGTTTATGATGATGAACACAATGCTGACTCTCATTAGTATTTCCAAGTCATAAAGCTTTAGTAAAATGGTTTAAAACATTTCTAGATGACAGGTATTCAGATAATATGTGTATTTCTTTTAACATGTTGTTGAGTCACTGTAGAAGTACCTTCAAATATTTATTTTTTTATGATTTTGGGATAAGAAAAATGCGCATTGTCCAAGAAGCTAAGAGTGACAGCAATAATTGTGTTTCTTCATACGCACATATTCATACGCACATATTCATTTTGAGGGTTTGGGTTTGATTCTCTATTAACAGTCTTCACATGTGCCTTGTCATTACAAGGGCAGAGGAGTCTCAGCCTTCCATAAAAGGGATACGTGGGATGTTCCCTCGCAGCTGAGCGATGAGGCAGCCCACTAATTAGAGACTGGCTAAGGAAAAGTATAGCATCAAATAGACTTCTGCTCCTTAAATACAGCACTGGCCAACTTAGCTGCAATAAGAAGTCCTCTTTTCTATTTAAAGGAGCCATCATGGATGCTGACCATAGTCCATGGCACGAATTCTTGGATAATAAAGAGTTAGACTGTGGTGACAATATACACAAGTTTGGCATTGCATGCAGATAAAATGTAAAATACTGTACAAGACAGTATTCAGAGAAGAGAATTAATGTTATCCCATATGTTTTAAAGGGACAGTTTGTGGTCTCTTGAAAGACTGTGGTCCGTGAAGACCACTGACCTGTGCAGCAACCCAAATGAACCACATTAAATCATTGCTGTCCAAACTACTTATATATATAACCACCAGTGAAACCGGCATTGTGACTGTGTAAGTCTACTTACAATTGTCCTACAAGGAGGAATGATAAACTGTCCAAAGGCTGAAGTGGGGGCTTCTGGTTTATGGGTTACTGTGTGGTAAACCACTGCTTCCTGTTCAATTATGTTCCTACAAATCTACTTACTTTGTGAAAAAGACACAGAGGGAGAGACACCCGTTTTGAATAGTGGGAGGTTTATGGTTTCTGAAAGTTTCACTACAACAGATTAAATCAAAAGCAAAAAGTGAGAAAAGTTATTTCCCATCAGACATTTTGTCTTGTCATAGCGGGTGTTACTAATAACATTAACAATGGCTCGGCTCTATTTTAGTCCATGATCTAAAACGTCAAAAACACCCAGCTTTCCTTTAGAAATGTATAAGAGTTTTTCCATAGCAACACATGTTGAAAGGTCCTTAATAAATTGATTCTTAATTGGTTTGTTCACATTTTTCCATCTTATAGCTATTGTTCTCTTAGCTTGTAAGAAACAAGAAGTCTATTAGCGCACAGTCACTCTTCTAAGTAATAAAATAATTTGGATAAATACCCAGGATGCACAACTTTGGAAAACAAGGGGCCCTAAGTTTTGTTTTCCACATCAAGAGCCTCTTTCTGCAATCCATTGTCATTATAAAAGTAATAAATTAGAGCAGCTTTAAAGAGTAGCCAAAATGTCATACCTTTAAGGGCACCACTTGCATAAGTATGGCAAAGTTGGTAAGGTGGTTGCACAAACACACAGAGTATGTCATGTTCCCATCTGAGCGTACACAACCTTCATTGGACCACACTCCCTCCTTTGAACTGAGGATTAAGGATGACAATTAGGTATTATTCACAGAGAAAATATACTCAAGAGTTATATTAATATAAAGATGCTAGCACGAAGAACACATACACAGACAAGTTAGGTTTTGATAGGATCACTAAACATGATCCATTGATGGAAGCACACATTTCTTTGCTGAATTCATCAGAGCAATCTGACAGGGTAATCCAATAACTCACATTTTTCTTGAGCTTCGGGGTAAAGGGGAATAAGGAGAGGAAACCTTTGAATCCAACTAAAGCACACTCCCTTTTAAACTGATTTATGCTTTCTAAATAGCGTTTTGGCTCCATTTGGGCTGTTGCTCAAGATGCACCAAACTGAAACAGCAACACGTTACACACAAATGTTTTTGATTTGGATGAGTAAAAGGGAAATACACCTTTTCCAAATCATTGGTCATTTCTTATGATTAAAAGCCTTGCAGACTTGAGCAAATAATATGCAGTCAATAATCAAGACAGATAAAATCTCTTTGGCTCTACCTCTAAATGAATAATTGAGACATGCTGCATCTAAATCATGCACACAGACTCACCTGTAGTCCAAGAAGGCACAGTAGAGGAAGACTTTATTGCTCTGATTTAGTATTTGATCTTGCTGTTCTTTAGTCTGAAAGAGAAAAGTCAAAACAATTTTAGATCTTTAATTGTGAGAGAAAATGTATGTGATATAGGAAAATATTTGCTTTTGGATTGTACCGACTCATTTAATCAGAGCAACCTGTTTCGGAAAATGTGCTTTGATTGTAAAGACGTGGAATATTTTAGACACAAATTTACAGCATTCTTTCCTTGGTGCTCTTTAGCTTTCTTTCCATCTATATGTGCAATAGAAGCATCCTGATAAATTAGATATATTGAGGTTAAACATACTGTACAGTTTGTAACTAAAGAGGAGTAAAGAACTTTTTAAAATGTTGCTTCTGATGCTCCATTGGTGCTCAAATGGCAATAAAAGAAGACAACAGCATAAAAGAAGTATATGAGATCATACTAAAGGACAGACTAGATGCATATCGACACTCAGCAAAGGTGATTATTACACTGAGCGAAAATCCCTACAGTCTCCATGAATATTTGATAATAACTCACTTTTTCCGTGTCATTCCTTAATATGAGATTTAGAGTCCCCGGAGACAGTGAGCTAATGGCTACAGTGCAAGAATGCAGTAATTGGGGCTTGGCCCTGGTCAAACCACTACCCTCCCCAATCTGTCATCTGAAGAAAACAACACTTTCATTGGCTGGTTGGGTGTATACTGAGAGACTGCACACCTCTTCTCATTCCCCAAGCCTGGACTCTGAGGCTGAATAAGTGTATGATTAGATGGACTGTGTCTGCACTATTTCCGTCTGGAAAAAGTGAGCGCGAGAGTGAAACTGACAGTCAGGCTGTCATTTTCCTGGCCTATAGGCTCAGTGATTCATATTACAAATCCTAGCACAATACGTTGACTTCATTGTGTAACCAAATCGTTGCTCTCATTCTGTCTGTTTCGCACATGCAGCTCTTTAGTCATCTTATTGTGACCCTCGAGATGAATGCAATGGATAGATATTCATGTGGCCCATTAGAGCAGGCAGCACAATGGGTCCAAGAACCATGAGAGCGCCATAAATGCACCCCGTCATCACAACCCCGCGGCCAGCTTTGAGGAGCTGCAAGCAACCCCATGGGTGAATTTACAGCTCCCCTGTGGGTTTTAACAACTCACATTTCTTGTTGGGTGTAAATGAAAGCAGATGGAAGAGAGACAAACTGTAATTGGGCCATTGTAAGCCTTGTTTTACAGTATCATATTTGCACTCTACAATCGCTGAATCTTTAATGTTCCTGTGCAATGAAGGAAGACTAATTATCCCCATTAAGCACAAAATGTAAACCCTGGCTCATGGGAAACACATGGGAATCATTATCAAACCATGATATGTACCAGACATAAGCTAAAATATACATTGACTAACCGACCGTCACACATATAAAGAGTGCTGTTTGGCCATGCTTCCTCTCTAGCAACTGTCTGTTTGTGATACATCCAGCGTGTGTTTTCGAGTTGATATCTGAGGAGAGGTGCAGGAACCTGAAAGTCACTGGTGAGTGTTAAAATGCACTCGGAGAACTGGCCGAAATTTGCGCCGTTGTTCCCTTGGTGCCCCGAGGCCTCAGCCACCAGCCAAGACTGGAGCTGGCACTCACAATCTTTATTTTATTAACAACAGAAGGCCAGCAAACACCACCTTGGAAATCACTTTGAGCCTTGTAAGGAGAAAAGACAGAAAGAGGAAGAAGAGGGTGAAAACTAGTGAGAGGAGAGTGATGCAGAGTGACAGACCGGTGAAGGAGAAGAGTCAGAGAGAGAGAGAGAGATGCTTCTAAATCATAGAAAGGTGTTTCTAGTTACTACGTCCCACTTGGTGCAACTGTCGACCAAAGCTCCACCTACAGTGATTACTTTAACCACAACTCACCCTCCACTGTAGTTGGCCAGCTGTCAGTGGCGGAAGAAGTATTTAGATCCTTTACTTACATTAAAGTACCAGTACATCAATGTAAAATATACTCCACTACAAGTAAAAGTCCTTCTTTCAAAATCAGATTTAAGTAAAAGAAGTTTTGAAAATTGTACTTAAAGTATCAAAGTAAAAGTATTCATTCTGTAGAAAGATTGTCCTTGACTGATTGACATTATTATATTATATATATTAGAAATGATTATTATTAGAAATGTGTGTTCATGTTTTCTCTCTTCTTTGCTTTATTGTGTTATTTTTTACCTCTTTGGTTTAATATATTGTATTTTATAAGTTTTTTTTTTTTTTAATGTAAAATCTTAATTGAAAAAGCTATGTAGTAACTATTTAAGTAACCAATCTAAAATACAAATACCAAATTGCCACCACGCAGCTATAATATGTGGCATGGGCCTTGGGTGTTATTAACTAGCATCTCAGTTGAAACAGCTGCAGGGGGATAAAAGCACTGCAAGTGAGGTTGCAACCCTTTTGGAGGAAACAAACTTCAAACATCTCATCTGCCATGTCATCATCATAACACACATGTAATATGATAGTGTTTTACATAATAGATATTTAATGGTGTATTCTGATGGCTGCCGTCTAACGTATATACGTTTTTGTTGTTTAATGACTGCGTTGAGCCTGTTGGGTAAAATGATGAGGGATGAAAATAAACACTCTCATGCATCACAAAAGCATACAAGTCGTAGATGACACACAGAACCCAGCAATTTGTGTAAATACAAGCTTCTCTGTCCTCTGTGGTGTCTCTCAGACCTCCCATGACTGGCAGAGCTGGAAGCTGAAGCCTCGCTGTGGTTGAGCTAGCTTCAGCAAATGCCGACAGCATATGTTTCTGCAAATCCCAAGGCATCTGGCAACTCCGGGCTAATTTCAAATCTTAGCTTTTGACAGCTGGTTCTCAAGCAAGGCACAAATAAAGAAAAGATGGAGAAAGCTACACGCTACCCATCATCACTGTTTCAACAGTCAATTCCAAACACACAGGCTAGTGCCGGTGGAAATGCATAAACAAAGACTTGAAGTATTCACATACACACATGTACTTCTGTCTGATATAATCAATTGTTTATTGAAGTAAAACTCTCACACTGATTAACTTGCAGCTTTCTATTCACCACCAGCATTTAGGCTTTTCTAATTTCACAAACGTCGCTAATATCATAACATTTAAATTACTTTTTAAAATAACCATTATTGTGAACAGTACAGTAGGCTGCAGTGAAACAGTAAACTACTGTTAACAATCTCAAATGGAGATATAAAAAAGTTCTAATTGAAAGAATATAAAATGAAATTAAAAGTTTATTCTTGACCTTGACAGTAGATTGACAAAAAATAATCTTTTATTTTTGGGCCATTTATTGGCTTTTTCTAGAGCTTGATATTGGATTGAGAGCATGAGATGTAGTTGAACGCTAAGGAAAGGTGCCAGTGAGTGGACC
The DNA here is from genome assembly GCA_036024295.1 of Nannoperca obscura. Taxonomy (NCBI): domain Eukaryota; kingdom Metazoa; phylum Chordata; class Actinopteri; order Centrarchiformes; family Percichthyidae; genus Nannoperca; species Nannoperca obscura. The sequence goes on from JAVQJL010003352.1 coordinate 12,111, forward strand.
TTGAATAAATATCACTGCACACACACACACACACACACACACACAAACAGTGGGAGTAAAGAAGTTAGCGATATTCTCCTTTTCCCCCAAATGTTCCAAATATTTGAGAGCACATAGAGAGCCAGGGTGTAATTTGGAGTGCACTTTTCTTTCTGCATTTTGAATAGATATAAATCTTTAACAGTGCAGCTGCCAGAAGGGCCCATAGCAGTATTGAAACTCATCAGTCACACTTTACACGCCTATAAAACATTATTTAAAGCAACCATCATCTTCTGTTTTTGTGGAAGTGTACAGTAGGTAAAGTGTCTGTTGAAATGTGATTCAACAGAAAGGATGGCTGAGATGTAGCCAGGTTTTTGATGATGACTAGACTGTTCTGTATAACAACAGAGAGGCCCTACATGCATTTCTCAAAAGCTACATTGACTGCTCTTAAATTTAGTAAGGGAAGGAAACGCTTTATTTCAGTATGTCTGGGAAAGGCTAACCAAGGTATGGTGTAACTTTGACAGTTACAAAAGGCCAACCACAGCTCAAAACTTGACCTGGGAGTTTGAGAAAAACCTTCCCATTGACCCACCTTAAGGTAAATATATTAAATCATCACACTGACACGACATGCAGCTCTGATGCAGTACAGATGTCAGCATTGTTATAACAGGGCTTTAGAGTCAGAGGTCAGACTTAACCTGATCCACACAGTACAGAATGTGGAGTAACAGTCTGAATCCATGCAGCAAAAACACAACTGGCCTTGAGTGAGATCATGCTGTCAGGGGAAATGTAATAAGACATGCAGCTGTGGTCTCAGCTCAGTCTCTGAGGTAGACACTGAAAACAACGAGACGTGTTGATAGGTATGCAGGGTGTGAGGAAAATTGGACACAATTAAAAAACTCCAGAAATGACAGAGTTGTTTTTGATAAGGTGAGCACTGGCTGTTCACCAAAATACTGTATTGTGGCTTTTACTGTGGGCCCAAAGAACAAACATAACACACTAAACTCACAACAGGAGAGGTTGTCCATGCATGAATTCATGTGTTCAGTTCCCAAAAGCTTTCATACCTGCACACTGCAGCATTTCTCTGGTTTCTGTAGAAACGTTTGCAGTTGAGGGCTGCATTTTGAGACTTTGCAGATAAGTTTGAATGTGAAAAATATATGGGATCAAATAAGGGTAAATAACAGTAATAATTTAAATAATATTTTTTGATGCTCAGTGGTCATTTAAAACCTGTTGTTCTAAAGCTCCCTTTGTTAACCTGTGAAAAAACTCACCGTGAGAAATTAAGGTTGTGAATGTGTCGATACATTTTTAGTTTTACAATTTCAGAATGTCAAAATAAAATTGATGCACAAATGTGTGAAACTCAAAGTTCCCACACTGTGTGTGACACTGACGTTACACAGGAACATGGTTCAGTGTAACAAATATGAATTTTGGCTGTGCTTTTAGATTTTCAATTTACTATGCAATAAGAAAAAGAACCAGTGCATTTTTGGCACTTCTGCTCGAAAAATGATTTAAAAGATTAATTGATTGTCAAAATAGTTGCAGATTCGTTTTCTGTTGATCAACTTATTGACTAATTGTTCCAGGCCTAATTATTATGTCACATTTGTTTTAGTATTACAAGCATTAAATCTTTTTTACCCTCGTCTGCGGCCATAGAAAGATTCAGCCAGGAAACCAAGACCTTTTCTACTTTGCTCTGGGCTTCAGCTCTGCTCTGTTCAGCACGCAGTGAGAGGTGGTGGTCGTGAGGTTGGAGTGGAGATAGAAAGGGGGTGCTAAATGGGTGGAGCCGCAAAGAGAGACTAAATCTTTTGGCAAGAGAGGAATAGCAATAGCCAGACTTCCATCTGTGATTGATCAGTATGTTGGCTCACACTGCTTGTGTTTGTGTGAGTGTGTGTTGGTGTATGGATGGGTGTGGGTGGTTGGGAAAGCGAGCGAGAGAGAGAGAGACGGAGGAGAGATTTTGCCCACAAGGTTTAAACTGGGCGTGTGCTGGGAGTTATAAAAAGACTGGCAAAAAAAGAGTGGTTATTATTGTGGCAGGAAGGACTGATACCAGCACTGGCTGACATGATTAAATGACTGAGAAGGTATCAGAAAGGGTTAAATAACCTTTGCACATTCATTTTCAAAGTTGTTGAACAATTAATCCATTATTTCCCGCACATATAGGAAGCTCCAACAAGTCTAGACATCTTTGTAAAAACAAGCCACCCAGTTTCCCTTTCCCCTCTGACCTCTTCACTGACATCCCACCAAACTTTCTTTCATGTTTTTAAAATGATGGGAGGGAACAGATACACAGGCTTATAACTTAATGGAAAATTGAATGACTAACAGTTTTTTGTGCAGCCACTTGGTGAATATTTGAACTGACGGTGAAGTCACCTGTGTCAATTTGATAAATTCAGTAATAAGATTGTGAAAATTGTGCTATTTTTCAGTGTGTGTAAAAAATAAAATCTGGTTTAAGCAAAAGTTTGACATGACATTTTGGGAAGTAATACAAGAACATGTCATTCTTCTCATATAACTCTTTGCCAGAAAGCAAATAATAAAATGTAGATCTTTTAGTGAATGATTTGTAGTTCTGCATTACTTCCCAAATGCAATGAAACAAATGTGATCTGAGGGACAAATAGAGGCCACCAGTGCTCTTCCAGTGCTGCCACCCTGTTCCACCCTTCACTATGGCCCTTCTTACGGAGCCGCTGCACTAACACCAGGCTTTATAAGCCTGTAAAGTCAGTCCCCTTGTCAAAATATGTTTTTTTAAATCCTCTCAGATTTGACCTTATAAATCGACTTTGCTCATGAAATCAATCTTTCCATTGATTCACTTCATACCATCAGTGTGATGCTTTGACGGAAGAAGAGGACAGGGAGGTGTCGGCCTTTTTATGTAGGTATTAATGTTTAACTACAGACCCCAATGCTTCCCACCCTCCCTTTGCTTCCCTTCTTCTCTCCTCACACTCTCTCAAACTGAACCTGAGTCAGACAGCTGTAATAAATCACTGACGGAGCCAGGTTTCCAATCAACATTGTAGCCGAATGGCGTGAGAAAGCATGTGGGCCTCCAGCAGCCTTGATAACACCTTGTCTGGGTATCAAAACCGCTCCGTGCCATGTAACGTGTGACGGCGGCACCTCGGCTATTACTGAGTCATCTGGGAATGGCATGACCTCACCGGGCGGTTTCGGTGTGCTTGGTTTCAGAGGGCATCAACAACCACATGGCATTGACCTTCAGTGAGATTCTTTACAAGTCGGTGACTCCATCAATCCACAGTAAGATACGTTTTTATCATGGCAGGTGTCAGATAGGGAAAATGGATGACTTTTGAGTCTGAGCCATGATGGTAGGTGAGTGTTTGTACAGTACAAGAGATAGCACACAGGACTTGTTGTAACCATGACAGCATGAAAAGACAGATGAAGAAGCGGACACATTTCTGCTTCAGACACACTCAGTGCCTCCTGCTAGGTTTTAATGAAGTCACTGGGTGCTTGTCTACTTTCTTAAGATGAACACAGAGGTCAGCTGCAAATCACCGCTGACTTGGTGCCATGCAAGGACATCTTTGAGGTTTAACTTGTGCAGACAGTAAAGAGCAACATAAACAATGACGGGAAAGGTCTACTTCGTACTGTGTGAGCTGCCCTCCCTGCCTACAAGCTAGGGAGGTGATAAGTACCCACCAGCTGCCAAAGACATAAAAAGACTCCCAAAATAGTAACTTTTTGACTCAATCCAACTATTTGTCTGTACAGCAAACCAGTTATAACAAAACAAACCTTTTTCTGGACGCCTTCTCAGCCAAAAGTGTTGTGTGCCAAATTACAATGCAGCTCCAATAATATAAATCATCATCAAAAGCTATGCAGTTAAGTTAAAAGGGGTGGAATGGTGCGTTCCAATCAGTATGCGTTAGGAATAAGTATAACAGCTTATTCATAATGGGGTAGAGGGGAAAGAATGTAAGAAACCTGATTTATGCTTGCATCAGAGGTATAGGCAATCAAACTAAAATAGAAACACCTTGACTCAACAGCAGAGCTGGTGAGCATCTCCAGCACTTCCATGAGGAGAATTTAATTGATTAATTGATTGTTATTCACGTCGGCGGTAATGACACCCGACTACGCCAGTCGGAGGTCACGAAAGTTAATGTTGAGTCGGTGTGTACATACGCAAAGACAATGTCGGACTCCGTCGTTTTCTCTGGACCCCTACCTAACATTACTAGCGATGACATGTATAGCCGCATGTCATCATTCCACCGCTGGTTGTCGAGGTGGTGTCCAGGTAATGATGTGGGCTTTGTAGATAATTGTAGATAATTGGAGCACTTTCTGGAGAAGACCTGGTCTGATTAGGAGGGATGGCATTCATCCCACTTTGGATGGGGCCGCTCTCATATCTAGAAATCTGGCCGAGTTTATTTGGG
>JAVQJL010003356.1:0-18960 GCA_036024295.1 Nannoperca obscura
ACACTCCGTCCGACTCCGGGCCAGCCCCGTTAGCTCCTCCGTCTTGTTAGCTAGCGATCTCACGTTGCCCATGACAACGGTGGGGAGACATGGTTTATATTTCCTCCTCTCAATACTCGTCCGTTGTCTCTCTCTGGACTCTTTCCTTCGCTGATTTTTCTTTCCCCTGCAGCCTCGGTGTGTTTCTCTCCAGATCTCCTGTGGGATGTCCGCAGATCTGGTCACCATGGCCGGCTTAAGTTCAATCAGCTGATCCCGGGTGTAAACAAAGGCGGCCATAAAGTTGTTGTTGCGCTCAGCTGACTGCAAGTGAAAGTACCTCCAGAGCGAACAAAAACACTAAAAACCTCTCCACCAGCACATTTGAGGAGGCCACGACACCAACAAGTTAACACCAAACAAAAAACCCATAAGTACAAATTTAAATAACAAAAAGATTTAAAAGAGCAAGTAAGACGAGCGGAGCAAGCGTATCGGGCAGCACGCACTCACAAGCGCATGCGCACACTAAGGCTATTATCATTAGCCTTGTCTGGTGTTACAATGCTGGGAACCTTTCTATGTCCAGACTCGGCAAAGCACCACTCATACACTAATACGGTTTCTACAGATAGATCAGAGATAATGACAAGTTGTTTTTTTGTTTTATTTTTAAAAGTATTTTTTGGCTCATCACCTTTATTTGATATTGAAAGGATTTTAAGTTATGTAAAGGGTGATAGTTCAAATCTAAATCTTTATTTTGTGTGAAATACATTATAAATTAATATTTTTATGAAATGTAGACCAAAAAACAAATGTAACTTTGCTCTTTTTCCACACTTCTCTGATTGGTAATCATTTTAAATGTCATTTTTATTATCATGTAACCCTAAAGATCTATCGCCTTTAGAATACTCGTTAAAAGTGTTAGGTGAACAGACAAAGAATGTAAAGCAGCTAGATATATTGTCATAATTAATTGCTATGATCACAATATTGCTATTTTATGTTGTTACAAGAAAACAACGATGAAATAATTATGCTGTGATTGAAAAGGAAGCTGTTATATTAAGATCACAAAATAATTATTCTACACTACCCAATTGGTGCCATTCACTTTCCATTCATGATGCCTGTCTGATCGAAGACATCATAATCACGGAGCAGAAGTGGGTCATTTCTTCCCATCAACAGGCCCTGCAGTAAAAACACCATGGGCTCGGGTGAACTGACTCCAGGATTTACCATCATGTAGTGCAGAAGACCCAAGAAGTGAAAGCTGATGCCAAAACTACAGTAAGTGCCTGCACTGAATATCTTTGCCCTTGACTTTTGCCAAAAAAGCGTAAAAACCTGAATATATAAATGTATATACACACTTAAATGTCCATCAAAGTAAGTACATTTGGGTTTGATTACCTTAAATGTTGGTCAATATCTGTTTGACTTTTCAGGCACTTCCAAATTATTAAGTGCTAAATTTAACATACAGGTAAAATTCATCCTGTGTTTAACATGATATCTGTACCAAATCTAATGACAATTTATAAAAGGTTGTTGAGACATTTCACTCTTGTCAGAATGATGTGGCAATCCATGCAGGGGATGTTGAGATATTTCACTGGATAAATGAAAACGTTGACATGCTGGTGGTGCAAGATAACAATTTAGATTAATCCTATGGGAACCTTGAATATTTGCACCAAATTCCATTTAAATCCGTCTAATATTTGTCTCAATAAAAACCAAAAATGCTCATCCCAAATCCATTAAATGAATCCATTGAAAATGGTGGATCAACTAAACAAACAGACTGCTGCTAGAGTTGCATTAATGTCCAATTTCATGAAAACCACACGTGCACTGCAAATATGTGTGACTGATTTGCCAGACTGTCTGCATAAAGCTCCCAGTGAGTGGCCATGAAAAAAATGTCACTAGAAAACATAGTAATTTACTACTATGAGTGTATTTACAAGTATAAAGTCAGAGGCTGTATTAAACTGTGCTTTATAGTTTCACTCAATAAAGTTGAGCTACAGCAGTGAAAATGTCAACGGAAGAACCAGCAGGTAAGAATTAGCTTACAGCTGCAGGCAGAGGGTCTGGATCAATACAAATCAATAGAGGTAGCAAGAAACTGCTCCAGACACAAAAGGCAGCTGCAGTCACAGATCTGGCATCTCTCTGGCTGCCATTATCGTCTTTGGCTGGAAATGAGGAACTACACCGCAGGAATAATAGGATTTCTCAGGCACACACTCATTTAATGTATCATTTAATGTGTCGATGATGAAATGGAGAGGTCAGTGAGGAATAAACAACCGTAAATTGATTTTGTAATTAAGAATATACAGTAGATAAAAGGCTACATGCTGAAAGGCTAAGTAGCCATCTGGGCTGGGAGGGTCATTCATATCCGGCTCTCTAAAGAGGCCAGCATGTTTACAGCCATAAAGTATTAGCTCCCTGGCAGGCAGCATTGTCTCAGCTCTACGCAGGTGTTCACCATCATTTATGAACATGCCACTGAATGACACGGTTATGTCCAGGCTGAGCTTGGAAACTAAAGAAGGGAGGTTGTACTCACGCTGGCCTTCATCGCCTGTCAGCCACTGAGAAGAGCCACTGGGCATGGAGGGAACTGTGTCAACAAGGCTGGAACTACAGGAGGGATGTCACACGCCTAATCTTACCCCACCTCCCTCCTTATACTACAAACACCTTTCAGTAATGCCACAAATTTAAAGGAGTAGATAGTGTTTTCAACAGTCACAAATCTTAACTCATCATTGTCTTGTTGTTTTGCCCGGTCAAGGTCTCTGTCCCTGTCTCCAGCCTCTGCTCACTTTTCCCCAGGGCATATACTCTTGTTGCCTGCCTGCCCGCACCTTTTCCCTGCCTCATTCCGGTTTGTGTGTGGATTCTCAAGTCACTTGTGTTTCGACGTGCTTCCCTCATCAGTAAGCCTATACCTTCACTTTTGTCAGTAAATAATTGAACTGTTGCTGTCTGCGTGTCTGTGTCTCCGTGTCCTCCCTCTGCTGGTCGACTTGACAATCCCTGTTGTGATTAATGTTGCATTCCTGTCATATGAAGTTATTTGATTCATTAGTGACTGAATACTTTACTAATTACTCAACTGCAAAAGTAATTATTACATTTAGTCATTACTTTACTTTGTTTTTCAGACCAGCTTTGTCAAAAGTGCCCATATTTAGTATTTAACATTAGCTGCAGCACTCCAGTAGTCCTGTCCTAACAGTGAAGCTGTAATTCATACCCTCACACTCTGAACAAAAACAGGTGATTGATGAAAATAGGCTTAACGGCGGATACATTTTGCAAGACAGCTAAGAAGACATAATCATAAAGCCACTTTGACTTTACCAGGGGACAGTTTCTCTGTTACTGAGCACTTCCCCTCTTTTGATAGAGGCTTAATGCCTCCCCAGTGTCCCCACACCTCCAGCCCCTGCATCAAGCTAACATGTACTACGCCAGTCATTCCACAGAATGTAGAGGACAAACTGATATCAACTGTAATTCAGACTCCCAATGAAACAAGCCAACCCCCAAACTGTCAGAGTAATGGAGCGTAACTGGTTTTAGAAATCAATGTAATTACATCATTTCAAGAAGCAATGCCTGAAACTACTTGTTATTGAGAAAAGTAATCACATTACACTGTTGTTAGAATTCTAATTACGAGCAGCGGGAAGCAAGTGGGAAAAAATGTCAATCTTCATGTCAATCTTCTAGTTGGAATTCCAAATCAGAGGATTTTGACAAAAATAACTATAGAAGAGTATCTGGTTTCACTTGGTTATGAACCACCACATACACACACAATAAAAGGAGCTTTTGCTGATCACTTTTATCTGAAGCTGCTGACTAAACTTTGACATTAATTAAAAAATGTAAATCTGTGGTGACTAATTAATTATCTGCCAAGATTATCACAGACTGTGGGCCATATCATAAACTGTTTTTCTAGCAAATATGGTGACTCCAATTTTACTTCTTTCACTGACAAATTGATTAGCCATTTCTGATGTCACTGTTCCCATGACCTCTGGGTCATCAAACAGGCACCAGGACTAAAGGATGACTTATACAAAATGACGTGACAAGTGATCAGTTTGTGCATGGCACTGACCTAGCACTGTCCCTTTTAAGGACCAGTATCCCCGGGGTTAATCAGGAACTCATACAGGGGACAAAGGAACCAAATAACTGATTTTGCAATGCAAAATCTAATGTACACTATTTGTACAGCATGTGTACTATTTTGATAAATGATCATTGCATATTTTGGAGCTGCCTCTGTTAAGTAGTATTAATGTTACATTGTCGTGTGATATGAGGTATGAACATCACTTTAAATTCCAAATAACAAGCAGTGTTTTCATGGAAGATGGAATAGAAGGATAAACAATAACTGAAACTTGAAAATATTACACAGCAAGGGACAGAAGGTGGATGCACTGGCTGATTTGACCAGTGACAAGAAAATAGAAGAAGATCGGTGAAAGTGGTTTGCTTGAGCTTAGCCAATAATTGGCCTTGTACCCACAGTACACTGGTCCTATGATCCTCAGTCCCAAGGTTCTATTATCAACCAGCAGACTTTCTCTCCTCCCCACATCAGCACCATTAAAGTACTAGTTGGCTCTGCTGGGGTCACCGGTTCAGTAAAAAGTGCACACTGGCCTCAGTCACACGTTCAACAGCCCACACTTCTGTTGCTGGTTCCCAGACTAAACAAGTTTCTGTTGCTATAGTACGCCTCTCAAGCTTTCCATTCTAGAAAGACAAACAATGGTAGGTTTACCAAGAAAAATGTTATGTAAATGTTTTTAGACATGGGCAAACAAAAGCAGCTTCTCATTTTTTATGACAGCTGTCACTAGCAGATTTTATCAGCTGTAGCTAAGCTAAAGATGTCTACCAGGCAATAGTTATTGCCTGGTAGATTGTTGATGATTCTAAGTTTAGAATCATCAACAATTCATTGAATAGAAAGAGACTTTTCTTTTACTGCGAGGTGACATTTAGGGTTTATTGTTCATATTCTCAAATACAACACTAAACGTTCATGAGAAAAGCCTTTAAGAATGAAGACTAACAAATATTAGTCCTTAATGTTTTCACAAGTTTGGCTGCAGGTGGTAGAGTGATTAAGCTGGACAAAACTATATCATAGCATCCAGAACCAGCGCTGATACTTGGGGGGGCAGTGGATGTATAATTCTAATCTGTAACTCTACGCAATAACATAGTTAGCTAATGACCTTAGCGGTATCACTGGATTACTACTGTTGTAAGAAAGCCAGTTAACAAGGCATGGTAATGTTTGCAGGTTACGTTAGAGAAGACAAACACATCAGTTAGTCCATTTCTTTGACTTTTCTGTGTCTGTTTTTGGTTTCAGAAAGGCTCAGAAAACAAGAAATGACACTCCAAACTTCTTAAACGCTAAGCTACTCGCTTACTAGAGCCGCAGCCCTAAACAGACCGCTTTGGCATATGCTACAAATATCACAAATTATAACTCCATTAACCTGAAACTACATCCGTAGCTAAACCAAGGTAGTTAGTTCATTTAAATTCAAATAAAATTATGTTTGGGGCTTCAAAAAGGCTTTGACTTTTAGTTTAGTGTGGTTTAAATACTGACCCCCTGACTTTCACACAAAAAATGCATTTTCTTCTTTCTAGGTTTTAATTTCATTTGAGTTACTAGCCGATGGAACAAAAATAAGGAATTTAAATGGTTGATCTTTGAAAGAAGTAAATGATGTCTTTACAGCTGCAGCACACGTCTTTAATATACACTATTCAGAGATAAGTCTACTCAATAGCTGTCAGGCCACAGGGGAGGACAAAGCTATTTTGCCTGTTGTTTCTCAACAGGCTTATCTTCCTTTATAGCTTGCCAGCACAAGAAATTTGAGATCTGTGTGAAATGATTTTACCCCCTAATAATGGGATTGCTCTTTCTAGACGCACCCTACCCTGCAACTCCAGGACCTCCCACCTGGTCTCTCTCCCGCTTTTCCCATGGTGCCAAACCGAAGATTGGCATTGGCATTTACAGGGATAATGGAAACCAGTGCGAGATGTGCATCCCACCAGTGGCTTTTGGATAGAAAGGCGAGAGAAAAGGAGACAGCAGCAGGCAATCTGTATTCATATGTTGAACACATGTCTCTGATAAAGAGACTGCGAAAAGGTCAGGAATTTACCGTTAACTACTGAATGCCCTCATGCAGAGGCAATATTTCCATAACACAGTGAAATAAAGAATTGTTATTCCAGCTGGAAATCCAATAACATGCCTACTGCAAAGATAAACAGCCAACACATGTTATACATTTTCTGGTACCAGAGACTGTGAAAATTGGTTTTACTTACATACAGTGCTCCTCCTACAATAGTCCTTGACCCACTGACCTGCTTTTGGATCACACATGTAAATAGCATCATTGAGTTTCTCTTAAGCAAACTGCATGAGATTGCTTTCCTGATAAAAACGGATACCTGTTAAATATTTAACATCTTATTGATATCACTTTTGATATTAGAAAAACGCAGTTCAAGTTCATTCTTGACAAAACAATTCCAACTCAGGGTGCACTTACAAGCTTTTCCTGGCTTTCAACCAACAGAGCAAACTTAATTTGCAGATGAAGACCATATAAGTGAAAGCTAGCCTAAAATGAAGTCCCCCCACATATTTATGAAGTTCTCCAATTATTAATCTATCTATGCTACAATAAATATACAAAACTCATCTCCGTGCTCCCCTGAATATATATACCAACCAACTGTGCCGCTCCCTAAAAACACCAAAGCTGTGTAATGAGTATGAATTAGTCAGGTAAAGAAAAAAAAGATTAACATGTTTATCAAAGTAATACAACAGTAAGATGCTGAAAATTATATTTGTCAATCATCATCCATCTTTTTGTACATTTGCTTGGCATTAAAGCTACATTTATATTGTTCCTCTTGTATAAACATGCAGTCATTTCCCAGTGTACTTCAGTTGTATTAAACTGTAAGATTGGTTTATCAATCTTACAGTTTATTTATTAACTGTTACACTGCAACAACTACACTACTGATACACTGGAACTATATTTTTTATGTTTGAGTTAACATGTAAATGAGTAAATTTAGATTTTTTTTTTTTTTACTATAAATGTAATTAAAACAAAATTGTGATGTCTGCCAAGAAATGTACTCAATCTTTTTAACTTTAGTGTTTGTTGTAATCTTTAGTATTAATTAAGTCTTTATGTAAAGATAATTACATCATCATGACAATCATTTTAAATGCAGTAAGAAATATCAATGTAATTAGAAACTAATTACATATTAATGTACTAATACTAATTATTAGTTAAATATTGCAGTTTTTATCTACCTAAGTGTTTTTTTATGAAAACCCACATTTTTCATATAACAAATGATCTATATATATATAAATACATTACTGGCATTTGTAACAAACCAAACTCAGTTTAAAATTCAGCGAGTTATGGTGATTTGAAACGTGAATAAATCTCCTACCTCCATAGTTTTACATGCATTAGGACGAGCAGCTTCCCTGTACCAATATGGTGCATCACTCCAACAATGGGCTTCTCTACCTATTTTATCTGCTGGTGAGACCAAAGAAAAACAAAAATATTTTGTCGGCCCAAAAGGCACGCCGGCTCACCAGGAGAGTGCCCGGCCTGCCAGATGGTCCTACAAGGCTCCATATTCTACAGTGGATACCAAATACAGACTTCAAGATCCTAATGGCCCTAAATCGTCTCAGCCAGCCTGTGATGCTTCTCTGTGTGCATTACAGAGTTCTTCCTGGCAGCTTTCACAACTTTAAAATTGCCAAGCCCTACAGGCTCAAGGGAAAGCAATCTGTTACTGATATCACTGCAGACTTACAAGCTAACTCACTTAGAATCTCTCTCTGGCCTCTCTGTCTCTGTGTTACTCTTCATCATTCTTTTTGCCACTCATGTGCAGTCAGTATGACTTTGTTTGTGCAGCTATACCTTTCTTGCACTCTCATTTAGTTAATTTCATCATCATGGTTTTTTGTTCACCACCATGCACAATGTCTTAGACACTGCTGATCAGATTTGGATAAAAAAGATGATGATGCAGCTCAGTGTTTGTCAGGGTTACTCTGAGTAGCCATGTACATTATTTAGTTGTTCATTGATTGATCACCACCAATTTGCACAAACAAGAATGTAGCATAGTAAATATAAAATAATGATGACAGAAATAGCAACATTTGCTTGCAAAATGGGCTCTCCATTAAAACCCGATCATGGTGGTAATGCACTATTTTGCTGTTCATCAACCTGGAGCAGAAGAATAGGAATGAAAGATGCTATTTCAGTGTGTCACTGACGAGGACAAACTTATAACAATACATTTTAGGTTTTAGTGCTGAGAACCCTGTTTCAACTTTATCCACATTATTGGAGGCATTGCCTCACTTGTGGGAGTAGTATTTCATATCACCGTATTTCACAGCAGCTTACTAACTGCCTGCTCTGATCTTCACCGCCTTCCCTGTTCAGGGCGAACTGCTTTCGGGTTAGCTGTATCTCGACTCTGTTTGAGTGCCTCTGGTCTTTGATCTATAGACAGCATGATCAAAAGAAGAGCTGGTGTGAAATGTGGACTGACAGTGGACTGTCATTAAAGACCCCCTGCCAGCGTGATGGAAGGTATAGCATGGAAACAGATCTTTCTCTACATGATTGCACGTTATCATCCTTCCAAACACAGCTGCACAATATGACTGGATTTGGGCAATTTTTAAGACCTCACATGGTGAGGGCTTTATAAAACATTACAGTATATTCACACAAGCAGTGAACACTAATCCAAAGACAATACGTGGTGTTTAAACAATGTTTAGCTTGTAACCTAAGAGCATGGTGAGAACAATAACACAGCTACAATTTGCTGGGTTAATTAGATAAAGGTATGTAGAAGCACCAGAGGCTCAAACAAACCAGTGCTCATGCATCTTTCATAAGGCTTGTCAGAAAAGCAAAGCCATCCCTTTCAGGAAAGGACATTACTCGACTCATTTGGGGTGTCGTGCTGCTACATAGAAAACAGCTGCAACAGCAGTATTGAGCCGAACAGGCTGCTTGTTAAATGCAGTGTTTCGCTCTGGATATTGTGACACATACTGGAAGCAAAACATGAAAAGATGTAGACCTGTTAACACTCCCATTTATCCCGGGTTTCTCACGTGTTTCATCTTTTAGGATTTCAAGGACATTTGAATGACCAGCAGCCATTCATGAAATTCTTTTAGACATACACATGAATTGAATCTGTTTTGGAATGCAGGAGCAGGTATGTTGTTCATTCCTGCACATAAAATCCAAGGTAGTCACAGTTGCTGGTATAATGTAGCATTGTAGCTCAAGGGATGGCATTGTTCATTGGTCAGACACAGTCCACCACTTTGGTTCAGACTGAAATCATATATGGATGTAGTGGATATATATCAGTGGATGTATTGACTTTGGTAACCCCTTGACTTTTCATCTAGCTCCATCATCAGGTCAAATTTAATTCACTTAATTCATCTAATAGTTTAAGACTAATGACATTCCTATCAATCTCAGTGTTTTGAGCTAAAATCAGCAAATGTTAGCATACTAAACTAACAGGAGAGACCAAACATAACCTGCTAAATATCAGTAGGTTTACATTTTCATTTTGAACATGTTAGCAAGGCAACCACTAGCAAATCAACCACCAATATAACTACTTTTATCTATTTCAAGATGATTGCCGTGATTCAGAAACTAGTGAATTTTTATCCATCTTTGTTTTTTAAACAAAGAGCATTAAAACCTGTGCTCTTTTAGTTTTGTTAGCTGAAAAATATATATATATATATATTATTTTTGCTGTATCCCTGCTTCTAATAATATAAAATATGACTTACTGTTAATGTCTGATTGCAAACCGATAGACTAGGACAATAGTTTATACAGTTACTTTCATCCCTCAGCCATTAGTCACTTCATCAACTTAGCTTTCATTTCCTGTAAGCTAGCATGCTACATTAAAGATCTTACATTATAATAACTTTGGAACAATGCATCATTATAACTGCTAGATCTTTTTTCTACTAACCAGAGCCAAAAGTGGAGTTCTCAGCTGTGATTTTTAGCATAGCGAGTGACTTTGAGAGAGTAGTTGTATGATTAACACGTTGGCACAAAAAATTGTTCCAATCACTTTTTGTACATGTCTTTCTCTACGCCCTGTGTCAAAACTGATCTGGACAAACACAAAACTACTAAACTCTTCCTCTGAAAATTTTAAAGCTCCTCTAGTCTCCTTCCATCCATTTTGAATGAATGACAAAGTCATTGGAACTAATCCTACCCTTGCTACTACGTTCATTTTCACCTTTCCTTGCCAAGATTAAAATCTTTCTTTGGCTTACTCTGACCTTAGAAAATGTCATAGGTAAAAAAAGAACAATATTAAAAAAGAGAAAAGGAGGGAATTAACTTAATCTGTGGGAGTAATTACATTTCCAAACACTTTAAAACTGGTATATGGAAACATGCAAAATGTGAAATATCTCCTTGAAATGTACTAAGAATTAACTCCACAACACAAACAAGACATCCACAATGTAAATCACATTTATGCAACACAAACAGGAAGAAAATATGTTTTGGCATAGACTCTGGAGTAATTAACGGAAACTCCTACAGCTACTGTGTTCCATAGTATTAGAACAATGCTTAATTGGATAAATGTAGCATAGGTTCCCACACAGATGAACTAAATATTTATTTTTATTTTTACCTTCCTGTGCAAGTAAGTCATTTTTAATGACTGGATTAGAAAGGTAAAATGAATGTATTTACTGAAATATATTAGATTATAATGCCATTTGAATGTGTTACACATAATGTGTAAAAGTGAATATTCTGAAATGGTTTTCACTTTTTGTTACTATTCTATTCTGAAAAAGTATTAGTTAAATATTTTTCAGCTGGGCCCTGAAAATGTGTAGAATGCTTTGCAAAACACAAAGTGCAAAATTGGCATTCGAGAAAAAAAAAAAGATTCAGTATTGCATGTTTATAGGTTTGTACGTGTGTGTTTGTGTGTGCCTGCAGATAAATCCTGGACGACCTTAGAAGAAAAGCAGAGAGCAGCATTGGCAGCTGACTGTGACTCATCAGTATGTTACCTATACAGTCACCAAAAAACAAAACACATTAGAGGAGGGGAGCACACAAATATAAACCCACAGAAGTCTGTTCCATGCTACTGCACTACTCAAGCAGAAAACAGATGCTAGTTATCTGACTAAATGTGCCAGAGTAACAGGGAATAGATAAGAGCATATTTATCTCAAGTGTTTTCAAAAGGATTAATCACACTCTACTACCCACTCAGAGCAGTCCCAGCAGGAAAACACACATGTACCACTGTTGTGATTACTAATTGATATTCATGCAGCAAACAATCAAATATACTACTGCCTTATTTTACAGACTGGCTTTACAGTACAGTGCTCTACAGAGGGAAGGCCTCTCTATGCCATGTTAACCATGCAGCTGCTGCTGCTCCATTACCATTCATGAAACACAACCAGCTGGAAACAGGCAAATGTTTCTTTCATTAAATGTTTCACCCAATATTGATCTACAGTAGATATTTTTGAACCGGCTCTGCTGCCAGTCAATATTTTGTGTTGCACTGAAAATGTTGTTTCCTGCCAAAATGGTATTCTTGTCGTGGAGGAAAAGCAGCAAACATAGCAACACTACCACTGTGCATTGAAAGTCAGTATAGCAACAATTATATGTACATATGCATATGCATATGCATAACTGCTTATTGTGCAAGCATGGTCTCATGCTAAGAGAAGTAATCTGCAATACTGTGGAGGGGCTGCTATAATGTGCAAGAAGAGGATCACGTGACAGACAGAGAAAGCTACAATGCTTTACAAATACTGGCTTTTCCGTGGGCAACTACCAGCTGACTAATAGTGCATCACAGCCATTACACTTTAACTGCCACTTCTCACTATTGCTCCACTAATACCACACCTGCACCGTTTGGTGCAACAGCTCCTTCACCCGCCCAAACCTGCATATTATTTGTCAAGCTGTTGGTATTGTTAACAAAGATTTCCTGTTTATCGGGTTACAGTTTGTCTGTATAATCATGTATAAATGGTGAATTCCTTGGTCAAAGGAAAATGCTGCTGGTCATACCACAATATGAAATGTCAAGTGGTTCAGGTTACATCAAGACATAAATGAGCAAACATAGCTACACGGTTCTAGGTGCATGTAATAACATCCTATTACAGGCTCCAGCTATCACTAACCCTACTCTGCAGGCCTTCTTATTGCCACACCAACTGACCATGCCTGCTATGACAGTTTAAGCTCCACTGGAAACAATCACTCCCTGTTTGTTTCCCCTAATGATTCCCTCCCCCCCCCCCCAACATCTCCTTTGTTCTTTACTTCTGCGATCTGTGCAACTGAGGCGGGCAGGGAGTGTTTGTCCTGTTAACAGAAAACACAGGCGCTGTAACCAAAGAGATTTGTCGCGAATATAAAGCACCCATTAGGTTTGGAAGTGTATCAGAGTGTTCCTCTTCTGAAATGAAATGAGCCTACATTTTTCTACCTGCCACTTTAACAGGCAGTTGCAGAAATAAAGGATATAGAGCAACACTAAGGACCTGTGAAAAATGAATTAGGATACATGCTGTAGGAATCAAAAAAATATAATAGCTGGTGATAAAAATGTCCTCCAGGTGAATGCACATAAAGCTTTTTTATATTCGGACAAAAAAAGGGAAGAATTCTGCATTTGGTGTTTCAGTGCTGATGGATGATCTTTGAGCAGCAAGGAAATATAAAGACCCATCATACTGTGAGTGGCTGCTGACGTTATCAAGACACCTGAGGGCCTGGCTGTGTTGAAAAGAAACAGCAGGCCCAAGGGAGGAAGAGGAGGAGGAATAGAAGACATATAGCGAATAGGTGGAGATGGAGAGGACGAATGGCATCAGAGAGAAGATAGCAGGGTGACTCTTTCGCAAATTCTGCCCTTTAGATGAAAAGGCATTAGTCAGCCAGGACCAGGGAATGGAGAGGCTAACATGATTGGATTTGGCTAGGAAACATTGGGAAGTACACTCCCTGGAGGATAGGGGGCTACGGAAGAAAAATGATTGAGAGAAGAAGAGAGTTTGAGCCAGAGGGTGTTTATGTGGGAGAAGCTTGGTGGCTGAGGCTGTAGTCACCAGCTTGTAGTCTGGACTGGCACTAATCCACTTGTCCTGATCTGACTACGAAACTCAATCTGGCAACATGGGAAATGCCAATGGTGGCTTCAGTCCATGCCCTGCTCTACCTGCTTTCTCCCACCTGCCATTATAACTTAATCATACAAACTGCATGCAACACGCAGTGTTAAATAAAATGGAGGTCAAATATGTTGTAAGCAGCCCCCCAGCAAGGGGTTGTACAGTGGTTTTGGCGTATAGGGGCACAGTCTGGATTGAAAGCCATTTGACAACCATCAATCCTATAGCCACAAATTCATTACCAACATTATTCTTTTTAAAATATGTGTGCATGGCAATTACAGTGAGGTCATGCTGAAAAAGTTAGGATTAAAGTTAGAAGCAAATACAGACCCAAGGACCATCAGTTCGTGGTTATGATTCTGACTCCCTACATAAAGGACACCCTACTTCCTGCACTTGCACTAAACGTGGACCTTGGACGTGAATCGTGATGTCAGCATCATCTAAAATCAACATAATTCTTAAAGATATTATGCTGAAATAGAAAATATTCTCCCGTATACAGTGAACAATGAACATAGCAATCAACATAACATTTTTGTCAGCATTACAACCACATATACTATATGCAGCATCGCTGTTTGATCCATTGGGTCACATGATGTCTCAAAGGACTGTATCAATATTACTTTTGTGCCATTCACGTGTACAGTATGAGGAGTTGGTTGGCTTAGGTCTATGGCTGTAGACGAATGTCTACAGCAAACCATTTTACTGTCTGCCTTTATTTCTTTCAACAAAGCAAACAAATTATAAAAATAATAAATAAATAAAATAAATAAATAAATAAAAATAAAAATAAATATATATATATTATTTTCTATAATCTTTTTCCATTTCGTTAGCCATTCTTGTATGATGGTCACCATAAGTCAGTAGTGGGGGCCAGGTTAATAAAATATTAATATCAGGGTCCAGTGAATTGAGGTCAGTGCCCTGGCATATTATGAAATCGGTAGATCATTAAATCTAGTTTTTAATGATGAAGAGCTGCATGTGAGAGACAGACATGGGAAATAAAAAAAGAGAGACCTTCTGCAGACTTTTGGGGAACAAAGGGTGGCAGGGATGATGGCGGTGGGGGGGTAGGGTGCTTAAATGTCACTGTGAGTGAGCTGAGATGAGACAAAGGATAGCAGGAGGGTGGATTTGGTGGGTGGATGGGGGGTGTCTGCTTACTAAGAGACACAACACATCACTGGAAACTAGGAACTTCCTTATATCCAATCAGAATGTCAATATTCATTTTACAAAAATGCAATTTAGAGATTAAAAAAAAGAAAGAAAGCAACAATCATAATATCTTTGTGAGAATTACAGCACATGAAAGAGAAATTATTATTGGTGGCTAAAAAGCTAAACTGCAAAAATTTTCAAGAATCAATTTAAAGGTCTAGTTCAACATTTTGGGAAATGTGCTTATTATCTTTCTTTACGAGAGTGAAATTAATTGATAACATCCAGATATGAGTATCATGAGACATGGCACGCACGGAGCTGGGGTCAGGATGTGGTTAGCCTAGTTTAGCCCGGCTGGAAACAGGGGGAAACAGCCAGCCGGACTCTGCCCAAAGTTTAAAAATGCACTTCTAAAGCTTGATAATTACTATAACCTAACATGTCTCACTTGTTTCAAGTCGTGCAGAAAGACAAACAATGACTCATTCTTTAGTAACTCATCAGTTTATCTATATTGTCATGTCATTACCTTCTCCAGGAGGAGAGTTTTTTGAAAAATTTGAACAAAGTGTATTCCATTTTTTATGGGGTGATAGGCCTTTTCTATATAATGATTACAAACATGGTGGTCTCAAATAGTTAAACCTTAAGGCAACCTTGCATTGAAAGCATCTTTTGTGCCTAAATACATGTAACATTTGCACTGGTTGATGATTGATGTCTGTTCATCCTCTGTTAGATAAATAATATTAATATGTTAATTTAAAGAGGAAGTTATTTCCATACTATCATCTGATAGTATATCCAAATAATCATATCATTTTTGGGGGGGAGGGATGTCATAGTCAGCTGTTTTTTACCAATATCATCAACGAGAAGTTATGAACTCCAAAGCCGTGTGTTAACATAGAAATATATTAAATAAGGATCAATGTGTTTATTAAACCAATGTTTAAAAAAAGGAATATTATTTATAAATGATCTCTTGAACAGTGGAGGTGAAATCATGTCTTATGATGGTACAATATGGTAATGTTTGTGTCCTTTTTGCATAAAATCAACTCCGTGCAGCCATACAGTCTTGGAAAAAGACACACTGTAAGTACATTGCTGTGTAGAAAACAAATGGCATGCTGTCTCCACATCAGGGATACAACATGGATGAACAGGAGGAAAATATAAAATTTTACATGCATTGCCATAAAATATCTGCTGCACTGGTGGCCTTTCTGTCAAAATGGAAGGATGTTATAGACACATGCTAACCATGCTTTAACAAAACTATCTGTGATGTCTCCATTAGAAAAATAAAACTAAAATGCTTTAAAAATGGGGTTTTCAACAGTTTGGCTCATGTAGATTTTGTTAGGAGGAAGAGGAGCCGCTTTTCTATTATGGTGTTGTAAGGAAGAAGCATTATTCTGGATTAAATCTCTGTTTACAACTCAGATTTTTATAGTTATCCTTTGACCACAATGTTTGGTGATTTAAGGGATGATGAAGAAGGGAAAGCTACAAAAAGACAACAATTAAACACTGAACAGTTCAAAATGTTTTTGAAGTATCAGTGTGTTCTCAAAAATTAGGAATAAAGAACAGAATTTAATCTTTGAACATGGGTGGGATAAAAATCATGGGAATGTCGATAAAAATCATGCAGGATGTAGATTCATCCATTTTTTGGATGTATATTCAAGCATTATAAATTATGGGAGTGTATTTGGATAGGTATGCATACATATGTACCAATATATATTGCATTCATTAATGTAACAATAATGCCCAAATTATTATTAAGATATTATTATTATTATTATTTATTATTATTATTACATTTTCAGTTAATATCTTTTTCTTTCTCTTTTCTAATTTGTTGTTGTTTGAAGCTGATGGCATTGCTATTGTGTTCCTTAATCTGTGTGTATATATCCCTTTGACCTTGTGTAATACAATATGGAGGGAAAAAAAATGTGACTCCCCTTCAATCTAATTCCTCACAAGTTACATTACATATGAAATACCTTCTGCTCCCTATCAGGATCATGAAGACAATAACACACGGATGCATTTACACTATCAGCACCAGCCAACAGCTGTAATAAACTGTTGACTCTAGGGATAACAAAGACGGTGTTACAGCAAAGCACAAACAGATGAGATGAAATCTAGGAAAATCTGTTTAGATACGGAAGCCATGGGGATGATCAGGTCCACAAAGACATCTCAATGCATCCGTTTAAATCAGACCTGGGAGTTAACGAATCTGTTCTAGAAAATTAACTGACCTTACAATTGTTCTTTAAAAGTGGGGTGAAAGTGTCTTTTAGGCTTGATTATAACCGAAGAACACGTTGATACAGAATACATTTTTATAATAATGCAGATCCATAGCAATGGCAGGACTGAAATTTGGACAGTAGGATCAGCAGCAGATTAAAAATAAGCATCTCTACATTGGATGTGAATAAGGATTAAACATTAAGGGATTAATTCAGCAAGGTAAAGCTTTATGTATAGAGGGCAGATAGTGCCTTTTAGACAAAATATAGTACAGTAGCTTCTGTTTGCAGCAGCCAGGCAAATGTTTTGCAGCATGGCTGAAACTCGTAGTTTTAAAATAACCCTAAAGATGCTGTTCTAAGGAGATGAGTCCAACAGAACTCTAATGCACAGTTCTGTAATGTAAAGGATATCACTTGGCACCCACACCACATTTGTGATACAGTTTGAAGGTACAGAAACCAGGAAGCACTAACTACTGCTTGATTGAAAAGTTTATGCGGGTCAACATTTGGAAATAAGACAGTGGGCTCACCTACCATTAACCTGTGTTGCCCTGAACAGGAAATACACCAATCAAAAGTTAAAAAACATTACAGGAAAAAACCCCAGAAAAACATCAATTTCTTTGAACTGTGTTCACTTTTTTTCTAACAAGGACCTTGTGGCCAGCGTTCAGTGCAAATGGAAGAAATGTCCTTTATGTAGTAAAGAAGTGTGGTAGTCAGGTGTGTCATGCTAGTAGTGGCTAATGTAGCCTCGAGCCTCAAGCTTAGACTAAGAGCAGTCTGGAAGGGGGAGGGGTCACTTATTTGTAACTCCAGATTGATGTCTTTCATTTTCAAACTTATAGTTGTTAGCCCCAACCAACAGTGACAATTAAGGACATTTATCAGACTTAATACAGCTCTGTCTGGGAACAAAAGGCTTTACGCTACTTTTTTGACACATGCACTAGAACCCCTCAACACCTGAAGCAGCATACAATTGTCATCCCAGAACACCTCTGAAGGAGGAGGTTTCGTTGGATGGTTGGGAGCAACAAATGTTTGACTTTGACAACAGAGACTGCAGTTTGCCTTCTGTCTCCTGCCAACAGTCAAACATAATTAAAAACTGTGTCAGGGTCTTTGCCTAACCATAACCAAGTATCAGAGATTGGTAGGTTGCAGAATGCTTGTACAGAACACGGATTTTCTGGCAGGCAATGTCAAACAACCTAGTTTGTTGATCAGATGAGACAGATTGGAGCACAACTGATTTGGTCATGCCCTTCACTTAGAAATATGGTATCGCTAAGAAGTAGCTGTTAAACTCTAAGGTCATAAACTCTAAAAGTCTTAAAGGTCTGACAGAGATCAGGAGCAGAGATCTGGTTAAAGCTCTCTAAAATATAAGAGATTCCCTGGGTTTGAGAAAATGTCTTGAATGTTGCCTGTAATGGCAATTCTTGGAAGGAAATATGAAATCCCTAATCCTTGTCTGTGTTACATTTGGCATCTGTTACTGGTTTACAGTTTAGTCTGTACACTTGGTACTTTGGCAGTTTGAGGCAAATGAACACAAATGCATCAGCAGTCACATTTGTGAAAATGACGTGAGGTGAAAATTTGCTTTGCTTTCACTCTGAACACATACTTGAATGAAGGAATGTAATATAGACCCTGGTCAGTTAAGACCTGAGGTATGCATTTAATGGTTAACAGGTAAATATGGATGCAGTGAACAATTAACAGCAAACAGCATTGACAGCAGATTAAAATAGGAACATACCAGAAATCCTAATTTAAATACACTGTAAAAAAACATTTTTTACAGATTTTTACTGTACAAAAATACAGTTTTTTACATTATGAGAATCCATCATTTAATAACATGACTTGCATTTTATTTAATGTTATCACTGTAAAAAAAAAACAGACCAAAAAAATTCTACAACTTTTTCCTGTTTTTTAAAAAACAAAAAAATACCGTTTTTTTAACGGAAAATATACATACACTACCGTTCAAAAGTTTGGGGTCACATTGAAATGTCCTTATTTTTGAAGGAAAAGCACTGTACTTTTCAATGAAGATGACTTTAAACTAGTCTTAACTTTAAAGAA
>JAVQJL010003358.1:0-20266 GCA_036024295.1 Nannoperca obscura
ATGTCTTGACTCTATTTTCTATTCATTTCACAACGTATGGTGGTGAATAAGTGTGACTTTTCATGGAAAACACAAAATTGTTTGGGTGACCCCAAACTTTTGAACGGTAGTGTAAATCCTACATCACATTCCATTGTCTAGTCCATCACTAACACTTAAGATTGTATCCACATTCCCCCGTTCCCCCTGCCCTGCCCCACCTTCTGTCGTCTCTCACTACTACCATGTCCTCTTACCCAGCAATGATGAGCCTGTTTCCAGTGCTCTATGCTGATGCAAGGAGGAACAAATACATGCACACTGTGGAAATGTGGAGTATACAACGCAGGACGAATGAGACTCTGGGTACATTGGATATGGACATAAACACATGCAGACAAAAGCACAATTGCAATCATGAAATCCCATTTACAGAAAGGACTGTGCATATGTATGAGCAAGAAGGGGAAACAATCCCATGCAGAAACAATTTATATTGAAATATTTAAAAATAACTCTGGCCCTTAGCCTGTTAAAGCTGCACCTGTACACCGTTGTGAATAATGCTGGGTTTCTCTGGTTCTACAGTTGAAGCTGCATAATGTTACAGCGTGGTACTCTTTTTTCTCAACAACTTCTGTTTTACAAAATATACTTAGTCAATACTGGTGGTCAGTAAAGTACACATTCATTTCATTATTCTAACAGGCTGAACATACTTGTAACATACTTACAAATTAACTATTTTTTTATTAAAAAGCTGCATAGTTCCACTCACTTTTCACAGCTTTTGTTGTTTTGTCAGACAGTGAACTTCATCAAGACCTGTTAGCTTAACTGCCAGTTGTGTTTCATATCGCAATTCAGGTGATTAAAATGTAAAGGTAAAATAAAAGGTTTGGCAGTACCACCTTTTCAACTTAATGAAAATGTAATCATTATTGAATTCAAAATATATTCTGAATCAAACCGTGACAAATATTCCCAACCCATACTATCTGAGCAGTAGTGTCCATTTAAAACGTTAACAGTCATCACTCTAATGTAGCCACATCAAGCAAATCTGTTATTTATAGTCATTTGGAAGCCAGCTGTATCCAAGGCCAATGCACAGAAGCACACTACAACCTGCATGAGCACAACAGAGCACAACGAACACGTGTGAGTCATACAGCCAGATGGGTTTACATTTGGAGAAAGACAAATCTGTCCTTCAACCAAACCAAACGAGACTGCCGAGCTATTAAATGCACATGCTGGTGGATATGTATAAGGCAGCCATCAGTAAATAGTTTGGTTGATGACTGTTCTGCCTTGTCGGCTGTTTGAACTGATCCAGATGATCGTTGCTTAAGTTAATAATACCTATGTAGACACAGCTTCCAGTTTTAGCCTATTAACTACAAATTACATGCTTTATACTGCTGCCAATCATTTCCCCAGACATAGGGTGCTCAAAAAGTATTGGCTGATTTCCTACCTTCCAGACAGCAACTTGTTTCAGATCATGTCAGTACAGTATAAAAATAACAATGATAAGAGACTTGACACTTTTATGAAAAGATAATCCATTATTGTAAAGTTGTATTCATCTTCTTGTTTTGAGAAAATACAACCATTACTTGCTGAGCTGCTGCCAGCTCTCATGTCAGTGTTTGATTGACCCATGCCACCATCTTCCACTTTTCTGCCTCTAGTTTTCATCACCAGCCAGCAACAGCATGTGTCCAGCTTTGGGTATCTCTAATGGTTTTCAGCTGAAAAATCAGTAGGCTTCCTGCAAGAACCACTTGTATGTATGAACACATTTATTCTTAAGTGGCTAGTGCACATGATTTAAGAGAACTTGCTGCAATTACCACTTTTCTTGTATCTCAAATTTTCTATGATTTTACTTAAAGCGGATTTCAGTATTTGCTAAGAAAATCAACAATCAAACCGCTGTCCAGGGGAACAGCCTCTACTGTATAATATTCTCCTCTCCATTCCTCTGACTGTCATGACCCTTTGACAGCATCCCAGCTGAATCATGCACTGCACTAGTGAAACATCACTTACAGCTGTATTCATACTTTCTAATTGTCTAATGTCACTACTAACACTGCTAAATCGAACATAGAAACAACATCATCACTGTCTGCTGATGTCTGATAGCAGGACCTCAAGCTCCACAGTGTGAGGTTCTTCTTTTAAGTCTTTGGTAACGTGTGTGAATGAAACTTGCCCACAAATGCAACATAAAAGGTAGCCATATTTAGAAATGTGTAAGTGTTGATTACATTAATGATCAAATGTGCACCTCCTCAGGAATAGGTTCCATTAATCAAGTTGAAACAAGCAATTTATGTACGTACAGTTAAGAGAATCCGTTAAATCTGACAGTATGGCAAGTTTTGGATAATAATATAAAAATGTTCTCTCATCAGGCCCAAAGACCATCACCATTACAAGTGTCCGCTGTTTCAATTAGTTAAGTTACAAAATGGGACTGTTTTAAAATGTTTTCTTTTGTTGGTGCCTTCGTAGAGACTTCAATCAGCTTCCACACAGCAATGTTTGTAACAAAAGAGAGGACCAAAGTCACATGACTAGATTCAACTGGTAAAGAAAAAAAAATATGTGGACTAATCTGTATGCACATTTTCCTAATCCAGATTTAATGCTAAATTGGTGAAAACCTATTTACTCCCTATACAACTATAAATGTTACATGCGACTCTGTGGCCCACTGTGGCCCTGTTTGACGCTATTAGTGTACATGTTGCTAATCTGTGGGTGCAGTCTCCAGGAGGTAACCTTAGCTGACGCCAGTATTTCAGATTATACGGCCTACATTCACTATACAAACCAGTCTGAGATCTGCTAAAATAATAGGTATAATTCAGACAGACATTACTAGTTGTTTGCAGATACTTGATACACTTATCACCATCTTCAGTGGAAGGATTAGGAGTAGAGTTGGATTACTATTCTATGGATATTTGATTTCTAATTTCATCATATATAGTGCATTTTACCCACAGGGAAATTAAGCATGATTTAGATACAGTAGAGTCCAACCAGATCTGCATACTCTTGGCCCTCAATGGCACATATTCTGTTATCTATTCTAGGTAAAAACATGGTATTGGTCAAAGGTTATACCCACAATTTGGACATTATATTTTCTTGGGCTTTGACAAAGTAGTTGAATTTGTCTGGGCTCAGCCCACTGATGGAGACCCCCAGGCAGGCAGCCAGCCTGTTACAAAGGTCTGATTTGACCTGAAAATGAAGGTCACTGCAATTAGCCAAATGAATGAAAATAAAAGCTACATTTGGAGCACACTGTTTGTACTTTTACTTTGTTCTTTTAGTTAAGAAGAGTACGTAGTTTGTCATCTAAGTACAATGGGTTAAATGTTTGGCACACATCTCAGCCCGAGCCCTCTGTCCTTTCCCTGTTCATTGTGGAGAAGTCTCTCATAGCTGACGCTTGACACCAGAATGACAAGTGCAATTTCTGCTAAACGGCAGAGTACTGGGCAGATCTGTCCCCATTCATCGCACTCAGTGGCTAGCAGGGTCATTATTTCTGCTTGGTTCTTGTCCTAGGAAAATAATTTAAAATGGAGCTAGGACAGTGACTTTGATATTTGGCATCAAAAATAAAATTTGACTTTGAAAACAAAACTTGAACTGAAAAAGGAAACACTGGCAATGAAATATTTTTATTGGAATTGTATTGGCACTGAAACAAGTTTCACAAAAAAAATAAAACATAGAAATCTAGTTTTGCTAATCTAGCAAAAGAGTCCACTGGAACAAGCACTAACCTTGCTAATACATGGCAAACAACTGCAGAGACAAACTTAGCTGCAGTTTGGGAGTCCCCCCCCCCCCCCGGCCTTTATTTATTATTATTCACTACTTATTTGAGAAAATGATTGCTGGAGACAAAGACTAGCCTAGCCTTTTTGTCCTGGCAGATGCATCTTGTCCCCCTCCCAATCACAACCATTTATCTAACATGGGGTGGATTTGATACATTTTCTTCTGTTCTGCCACAGAAATGAATGGTAAGGATTAGTGTATCACCTGCACACACAGTTGGACTGTGGCCAGGCCCGTCAACCTTTTTCCCCGGGATTCTCCGGGATTTTCCATGAATTCTGCCATCCTTCCATTTAAATATTGTCCTATCTCTGAACACACAACAAGTTGAACCTTGAAGCAGACAGGGATGAGTATTATTGCTGACCATGTCCATCCCTTTATGACCACAGTGTATCCGTCTTCTGGTGGCTACTTCCAGCAGGATAATGCGTCATGTCACAAAGATTAAAATGTTAATATGAACTAAAATCTGTGAGGATTGTTTCCAACACCTTGTTGAATCTATGCCACGAAGAATTAAGGCAGTTCTGAAGGCAAAAGGGTAGCAAGTGTAACTTATAAAGTGGCTGTATATATCCTTATGCCTTTTCATTTCCATGGTAGGGCTAGGGGTTGGGTGGTGGGAGTTGTGGGAAGGCATGGGCTGCCCTAATTTTAAAATTCCAATGTTGTGGCATACGCACTGCACACAATTTGAAAGTGTGAAGCCGTGTTATGAGCAGGTGGATCTTGGGAATGTCATTTACGGCAAGTTTCCAACATTGATTTGTATTTTTACAGGTCTCAATAAAATTGCAAGTAATTGATGCCTACAAGATTTAAATTGGGGTTTTTAAACATATTCAGTTTTGTTTTTTTATAGATTATATGGTGTTTCTCTAACTTTGTCTATCCTTTACATATGTGTCCTCACACAAACAATTACAAAAGAGGCATCTGAAGTTGCCAGATATTCCCTTCCCCCTGTCCTCCACTGCAGCCGCATTAGGTTTTTCTTACCACTTCCACCTTAATCTAAACAGCCCAAGAGCCGTGGTCTTTCTCAGTGTCGGGTCATTATGTTCACATCCTTTTATCATTTGCATATAGACAGTCTCCACAAATACCTGTAGTCACAACAGCACACTCTCCTCATTTTGCTACTATATTGGAATACACACACACCGGCGCAAACAAACACAGATGCACTCACACATTAACACCGAGTGCAAGGTGGAGACTGCGATTTGTTTGTGACCTCCAAAACTTCTTGTTTTTGCTACTTATGTCTCATAAAAATGAGTCCGATCACACGCAGATACAGCAAAGGAAGTGTCCAAACACACACACACACACACACACACACACACACGTCTCTGTTCACACAGACTCCGGACAAGGTGAATGGGAATTACCCAGAGGACCTTGCCAGAAACCTTCAGGATGACACAGATGCCCTATGCAGCTTCAATAAGTGTGTGTTTGTGTGGAACTGTGCGTGTGTGTGTGTGTGTGTGTGTGTGAGAGAGAGAGAGAGAGAGAGAGAGAGAGAGAGAGAGAGAGAGAGAGAAAGAGTATGTGTGATGAGCATGTGTGTCCTTTGAAATGTAATAGTGCATTTCAAAATCTGCTACACAAAGCACATTCTAAAACTATGGCATGTCCATTTAAGCAAACATTCGACTGGGTGCCTACAGGTCAGGAGAGCTTTTTAAAATACATCACCTCCCTCACTCTCTCACTCGTTCTCTCTCTCTGGACACTGCCAGGGTCTCTGAAGGTTGACCCGCGTCTTCCCTCGCTCCCTCCATCCTCCCCTCTGCCCACAGCTGCAACAGCATGGTCGGGTCACCATCCTTTTCTGTTTCATCCGAGGATATTAGCTGTTTGAAAATGATAAATGTGGCATTGGGAGAGAATCAGTTTAGGCTTTTATAATCAGAGAAAATGCTCTCCCCCCTCCATCCCCACCCACCCAAACCTTCCACCAAACTTGTTCCAGGCTTGATGACCTTCCAGCAGGTAAAAACAAATTAAACACACAATGCTGTCTTTGAGTCCGATCTGCAATCTGAGGTTGTCTCAAGGACAAGCTGGCTTCAGGCTGTACACACACACACATGCACTCTGATAGAAGCTCCAAACCACACAATGACCCCCCCAAGATAATTTTTTTAGAACTACAACTGGGTTTCCATCAATGTTTTTGGGAGGGATTGAAATGAAAGGAGTATTAATGAAATTAATGAATTTTATGAATAAGAAATAAACTAATAAGGTAACTCAGTAAATAAATGAAGACTGCATGAAGTGGGCAAACAATTGTAAATAATGCTAAAGAAATTCAGACAAAATCTAGTAATAAATCACAGTGGAAAATGAACAAGCCTCCAAACCTAAACAGCAAAATAGGTCCTTTGTCATGGCCTTCCAACAACACACAAGCATTTTCTTTTCTGGCACCGTGGTTAAGGTTTGGAAGTGACCAGTCATAGTCCTGGTTAAAACAGGATTAGATGAAACTTTGAAACTGTATGTTTGAAGGAAGAATAAGCGGTTTTGTGATGCTTCAACACAGTCACACTTCTGCCTTTGCGTCTCAGAGAGAACATAAGGGGTCAAAGTGTTACTGTGCATCAGCTGGCAAGTCTGTTGAATATCTCACACTAAACCATTATGGCTACAATACCATTAGCTGACACACGTCCAATATTATTTACTTATGTCTCCTTAAAATGCAGCACTGTCTACATGTGACCCTTATCAGAGGTTTCATTGTGTATGTGCAGGAATTTGATAAAATAAAATAATTTGAAAGTCTAAGGAATTAAACCAAAAATGTGTATTTTACAACAAAATATGATTACAGTAATGTCTTAATAATAATGATCATTTCATGTAGCAGGATATATCTTTAGATTTATCAGATTTATCTTCTGATCACTTTTTGGGTTTTTGACGTTTGTGTTGGGAACCAGTGTTGGTGGTGTTGAAACTGAGAGACTGTTCTGTGGAAATAGCTGGTTTCCTGTACTGTTGTCTTTTTTGTGTTCAATAAATCCCTTTTGGTTTAGTGAATGTTATTTTTTCCAGAAACAGAGAAAAATACTGACTGATAATATATTTTGTATAAATGTCGAATGTAAACGCCTCCTTGGGTGGCTAAATATCTTTACACATGCATGCAAACAATGTAAAATGCCTGCTCTGTCAAGCTGTAACTTGGGCCCCAGTTTTGTTTCCTGTCATGTTTCTTATATTCAGCAGTGTGGGTAAGGGGGGGACTCCCTGTAATATTAAGCATCACAGGGGTGGTAAGATGATTCCTCATAAAAAGCTGCAAAGAAAGAAAAGAAAGAGGTGGGAGTGTGTTTCTGTTTTGCACCCCAACCCGCCTCTACCCCAAGCAAAGACAAAGCGTGTAATAATTACAAGGCCGAACACAATGCGCTGTCGGTTGTGGCGCGGGGAGAGCTGAGCTGTAGCTATCACACTGGCAGATAAATTCAACCCACAATTATTCATCCGGGGACTATGGCGTGAAGATTAATGAGTTTGATAACCCGGAGCTTTGCACTGAGCTCCAGCCCGCCGTCGTCATCATCCTTGCTTTCTCTCTCCCTCTGTATCTAGCTCACTACTGCTGATAGGAACAGAATGGAGAGGTGGTCAGCAGTAGGTAAGGACAGACAGAGGAGGACAGATGAGGGAAGTCCTTCAAAGTGAGGACATGTGGTTGGTCCTCAACCTCTGCAACAGGTTTGTACAGGGTGTTACGACCCCTCTCCTTTCTGCCTGCAGTAGACTGATTTCTAGCACCTATAATACCAGCTTGGTGTCATTCTCTCTCTCTCTCTCTCTCAGAATCCAAGGAAACTTGGTTTGGTTTTCCATTTTGCTGCCTGCAACACTCATACAAACACATCCTTCACTCACTACTGACACTCTCACTTTCCACACATCGTGCCTTCCTTATAGATACTTCTGTTTGTTTATTTCTAATAAAACCATTACTTGGCACTTTTTGATCTGACTGGCCTCTTCTCTATGTCACATGTATTGAGTTGGTTTGTGACATCACATAACATGTCACCCATCTGTTGCCTGATCTGTTTTACCAAAGTTAAAGTTTGTCTTATTAATTTACTATGTTTGTGTACTTATTCATCCCTTCTCTACTTACTTTTCAGTTGTTGATTTCATACATTACCCATAATCCCTTTCAGCAGCCGCTGTAGAGCCAAACATTCTAGTTAAAAACAGGTAAAAAATTGATATGAAAGATCAGCATTTGAGAAATAAAGAGCAATTCTGACAAAATTAAGCTGTAAATTATTGCAAAAGGGGCTATAACTTAAAATAATCTTAGTCACACAGACATATTTACATAAAGTTTGCTAACATTAGCCACCATAAGCTACTGGTCATACCAGACCAAGTGAAGATGTAGGAACAAAATCCCTGAGTGCACTGAATCGGTCATTTGTGTTTTCTAATCAATAATTGAAATGTTCATTAGTCAAGAGCAAGAATGGTTAGTTCTGCTTCAATTTCATGTCAGACCTTGTGGCTGGTCTACTGAAGCATGTCACACTGATCTTTAGTATTGTGATTATCTATACATTAACTTTATTTCTTTGCTTTGATGAAAGTAGTGACCTTCTGTAATTGTTGGATGTTGGATGTTGGATGGGTGCATACCTACTGTCTGGATGCTACACAACACCATCTACACTATATGGACAAAAGGATTGGGCTACTCCTCTTAATTATTGAATTCAGGTGTTTCATTCAGTCCCATTGCCATAGGTGCATACAATCAAGCACCTAGCCATGTAGTCTGCCTTAACAAACATTTGTGAAAAAATGGGCCGTTCTAGAGCTCACTTTATTCGAACGTGATACTGTAATAGGATGCCACCGTTGCAACAAGTCAGTTCGTGAAATTTCTTCTCTCCTAGATTTTCCATGATCAACTGTAAGTGGCATTATTACAAAGTGGAAACGTTTAGGAATGCCAGGAGAACGTTACCTGCCTGACTGCATTATGCCAACTGTAAAGCTCGGTGGAGAGGCGGATAATGCTATGGGGTTGTTTTCCTGGGGTTGGCGTAGGCCCCTTCGTTCCAGTGAAGGGAAATCTTAAAGCTTCATCATACCAAGTCATTTTGGAAAATGCTATGCTTCCAACTTTGTGGAAACAGTTTGGAGAAGGCCCTTTTCTGTTCCACCATGACTGTGCCCCAGTGCACAAAGCAAGGTCCATAAAGGCCTGGCCCGCACAGAGCCCTGACCTCAACCCCACTGAACACCTTTGGGATAAACTAGAACGGAGATTGCGAGCCAGACCCTCTCGTCCAACATCTGTGTCTGACCTCACAAATGCTTTTCTGGATGAATGGGCAAAAATGTATGTAAGTCTTTAAGATATATTGGCAACAACTGTGTTTTTCCCTTTTTTTGGGGGGGGGGGGGGGTCTGTGAGTAATGCAAAATGATGCATAGTGAACAGAGCAGACTGTAATACAATTACTGCATCTGAGTACATTGATTGTCTTTGTGTGTGTCTGTGTGTGTGTGTGTGTGTGTGTGTTTAAACGTGTGCCTGGCTGTACTTGTATTTGTTTGAGTGTGTGTTATGTGATGTCTGGGCATGTTTGACTTCATCATGTTGCCATTAGTTTAAGTGTGTTTGCCAGTGTGTGTGCGTGTGTGTGTGTGCATGCGGGCAAGTGTGCATCTACATGTTTATGTGTGTGGGGATTGCGGTGGGCTGCTGGTGTTGAAGGGTTTTTGTCCCACGACGGACATAATGGATGGATAGAGAGACTTCCCAGATGGCCGGACAGAGGAGGGGACGACCTACACAGCAACCAACAAGAAAAAAACAAGATAGATACACATTGGGGGAATGTGTGTGTGTGTGTGTGTGTGTGTGTGTGTGTGTGTGTGTGCGTGTGTGTGCGTGCGCGTGAAGCCACCAGTAGCTCTTTGTCTGATAGATAAACTCTTAGTCTGGATTTGAGCCTGTGTGTTGGCCTTCCACCCACACTAAGCCGACTCCTCCTTTTCCACATTTCCTCCCAAAATTTGGCATTTGAATAAAACTCCCTGAAGTGGAAAAATCTAACAATGCTGTGTTGTGGTGTGGACAACACATTTCAGTCATCTCCACATCACTTATTTTGACAGCTAATAACAACTGAGAACAGAAATGGAAAATGATGTCAATGAGAACAGCTCACTTGAGAGTTTGGCT
Source organism: Nannoperca obscura (assembly GCA_036024295.1). Classification (NCBI taxonomy): domain Eukaryota; kingdom Metazoa; phylum Chordata; class Actinopteri; order Centrarchiformes; family Percichthyidae; genus Nannoperca; species Nannoperca obscura. The sequence goes on from JAVQJL010003358.1 coordinate 10,094, forward strand.
TTTGTTGAAAGACATAAATAGTGATCATAGAGAGAAGGAAGTGAAGGGTGGAAAGACTGGAGATCCTTTCCTCCCAAGGGCCCCTTCAGTGAGACCTTGAACCCTTACTTTTTATCAAACTCCCCATTGCTTGTTGTCATGTCTTTGCATAGGGACAACCCCTTCATCACAAAATATATATATTTTTAATCTGGCTTAGTAAAAAAACACACTTCTGAGGAAAACATGCAGTGGAGAAATTAAGATAATTTTATTAAAAGGTGGTGGTGGGGGGTCACGTTCAAAACTGCCCTGGTGCTAATGGACTAGAAGGATTCTCTCTTTCTGACAACTGCATTTATGCTGGAGAGACACAGGCAAGCAAACATGCATCAGTATGCATGTACACACACAAATGCAGCCAAACTCAAACACACACCTCCTGTCAAACACACACACCATTTAAAGCAGTAAAGTGCAGTCTCGTCGGAGTGGCAGGCAGACATCCTGAATAAAATGGAGTGGCATTAATATTAATACCAGTAAAGTGCCTTTATAATCAGACAGTGTCCTGTCAGCTGGCCAAGTGGGGCTGCTAGCATGTCACACACACATACAATGAAGTGCCGTTGACTGAGAGATGCACGCACATAACAACACATATAACATGCAATCAAACACACACACACACACACACACAGAGCCCTGTATTCTACACACTGTATGCACACAGGTAGATTTTAATGTACATATTAACACACAGAATGTCATACCATTAGGGATCCCACACGTCACTGGTCTTTGGTGGGTTTATGGAATCTGGTGGAATCCAGACAGGTGTATTCTAAAGAAGATTATTATGTGATTTTACAGTTCTGCAATGATCCATTGTACTGTCATTCAAGAGAATTCATAAATCAGTGTTCCTCCCCAGAATTTTACTTCTATATAGGTGCACAAGAGCAGATAAACTAGTGCAAGGCTGTAAGAGTTGAATCGAATGTCTTGTCAGGTTTTCAAGACTGCTGCAGATGTGGTCATGTGGATGTGAAACTGTGGTACTGGAATGGTACAATACTACCTATTCAAACTGAATTTATCTTTCTAAAATGTTGAGTTGTAGAAATAAAAGAACAAACCTGGTAGGAGCCAAACTCTTGGGTCTTGATAAAAGCTCTGACATGAAATGTAAAGCTTTTGAAAGCTTGAGTCAATTTACACTGCGGCCACAGTGGGCCTTCTGACACGAGTAAGCTGTGCACACAGATCCATGTCAAGTCCATTTTATTTATATAGTCCAATGTCACACATCACACATTAGCCTCAGGGGCTTTATAATGTGTACAGCATATGATATCATCTGTACTTAGACAATCGGTTCGAATGAGGAAAAACTCCCCCAAAAAACCCTTTTAAAACGGAAAAATTGAAGAATTGTCAGGAAGAGAAAGAGTGAAAGAATCCTCTCCCAGGACAGACAGACATGCAATAGACAATAAATGACAATAAATGTCGTCCATAATAGACCAACATAATAAAATGACCTATGGACAATCATGCTGACAAAATGATAAATACATTACTGTAAATGAAGAATGGATCCGGAAGGATGTTGAGCAACTTCAGTCATCGCCAAACAGATAGGACCTGAGTCACATGATCTCCTTTCCATCATGGAACTTGAAAGAGGACAGATTTTACAAACACACAAGACCCAAAACTCAAGCACATCATTCACACAGATAGGAGAAAGAAACGGACGAGAGAGACGAGACGGGAGGCTGAATCTCCTGGAGGACGAAGATCCAGACCCAAAACACCTGGACAGAGGCACCGACAGCCAGGGGAGGGAGAAACGTCCCAGAACGGCCGACGGTCCAGCGCACAGAAGCCTGAGTGAAAAGAAAGGACAAGGAGGAGAAACAGGGGGGGGCGTTAAAGAGATGCTGAAGTTTTCAGACATTTTAAAATATTCTCTCTGGCAGGACAAGGATAGGGAGTCAGTGCAGGGAAGTTAAAATACGTGTGATGTGATCACATTTTCTAGTTTTAGTTAAGATTCTAGCTGCAGCATTCTGAACCATGTGAAGCCTTTTAGTACTAGCACATGAAAAGCCTGGCAACAAAACATTACAACAAGCAAGTCTGAGTGAAACAAAGGTGCAAATTAGAATATCTACACCAGCCAAGGACAGAAACAACTTAGTTTCAGCTGTGCTTCTAGGTGGTGGAGGTATTTTCTGTGCTGATCAAAAGAGAGGTTAGCATCAAACATAACACCAAGACCCTTGGCTTGGAACTTTGATCAAACAATAGTAACTTTTGACAACTCTGTGGTTTCTCAAACTGGTGTTCATGGACACAGCAACCACACATGCATTCCTACTGTTCTTGAAATCTGTGAGCTGATATGCCTGAATCATAGTATATTCACTATGCACAGTCCTCCCACAGAAGGGAAAGGGCCTTGCTCTGTGGTTGTAAATAAAATGCTGGCTGAGGTTTCCAAAGACGCTCCAAAGGGAGACCGACAGCTCCAGAGCTGGTCGTGCCCATAAAACAGTGAAATACTGTGAGAGGTAATGGCAGCAGCTATGAGACAGGACGCTCTGAGCATTTCCAGATGGACCTCACCACCACCAGGATAGAACACCCACCACACTGTGGAAAGCAGGAGAACGGGAGCATTTTCAGGTATTCACTCCCTCTGGAAGACATTTTGTTGGGAGGTCTTATCTGTGAAATGAGTACTATAGCCATGGTAACATTTTGTGGTCAAAACATGAAACAGTAGAAATGGATTTGAAACATGTTGTTTGTAAGAACCCAGTTTAAACACGAAACAGACCAGAACTAAAAGGCAACAATGAATTATTTTCTCCCTAGAGAATACATTATAATGACGATCATCTGATCATGACGGTCATCCTCTAGTGCTGTTTTTGACAAGTCAAGAGGTTGTAGACTTTTTTTAAACCACGAGACAAGGGTTTTTTGGAATGCATTAATACATTTTTAATGTCTGGACCAAATTTGGAGGAAGATGAATTTAATAACTTTGATCTCCTGCCTTATCTAGCTCAATCATCTAGTTCACATAATCCTGTCCAATACTTTGGTATATGACCAAATGTTGAAAAAACTCTTCTGTACTTTTACTGTACTGCACTATTTAGTGTTAATTAGCGACTAGCCACTAGCATTTTGCTGTAGACTCTTAGTGTTGTTTGTCATAAGGATCATCTTGGAAGGCACTGAATAAAAGACCTATTTTGCTGCTGCTGTTGTTGTTGTTGTTGTTGTTGTTGTTGTTGTTTTTGTTGCTGGGGGTGTCAACCTGACACAATGACAAAATAGGGTGTTTGCCATTACATTCTATAAAGGCTTGTCTGGTGGTTCACTTTGGCTTAAGAAAATTCTACAACCACCTGACCTGCAACCTTTATTGCCTCATTTAAGCCTCATTTAAGCCAAACTAATATTGTTAGGTAGAAAACTTGCAAACTAACATGGTACCAGTCTACCAGTATGTGTAACAGTTCTGTTGCTTCTCAACCCTTAAAAGCAGCATTGGTGTTTGGCTTGGTTTTGAGTGGTGCTGTCTGCCACACATTTGGCTTCAGTTTCCCCTCTCTTTCTTGTTGCTGTTAAGACTTCCCTGCTCTGTCAGCTCGTTAGGATAACCACAGCAAGCTCACTGCTGTGTTTGGCTTCCAGCCCCAAAAACATCCTTAGCATTTTTTATTTGCCAGTGATTCCTATGGCTGTATCTGGGCATCAACATGCAGACAAATAATGTTAAAGGTGTAATTTTTCATCATTTAAACAAGACATAGCTGAAGTGGTGAAGTTCTCTACACTAATACGTTTTAATTTTAAAACGATCGCCGTCCACAGAAGCGTTTTATCACCATTTCAGAAATAATCTCTGTCCATACTACGCACCTGAAAACGCATCTCATATGACCATTCACATACACTGGGCATGCACACGGTGGTCGGTTGCTTAGTTGCAGAAAATACTACGAATGAAGAACATCAATGGCTAAAAGTCAACAAGAGATCACTGCGGTCACTGAAAGTAATTGTTGTAATTCCTTATCTACGTGGAATTATCCACTGGTCATCAAGGCTGATGTCATCGGGCCTGGAAGAGGGGTTTGGCTAATCAGGGAAGGACACGTCATGACTGATAAAACCCAATCATGCGTAATCATTTTCAAAAGTCTCCATTTCCACAATCCTGGAAGTTTCAAACTGAAACGAGGTCAGCAGCGTTTTTAGAAGTCTCAGTTTGATTTGAAAACGCCGGAGTAGTGTGGACGCTAGCCATAAACAAAAGACATGCGTTTTAAAACGTATAAGTGTGGATGTAGCCTAAGTGTCCTTCTTTACATGAAAGGCAACGACAAAGGAAAATAGAGGAGGGAGGGAGACTATGAGAATGTAGTGGAGAGAGGGAGAGCTAGAGAAAGTGGAAGTAAAAAAGAGAGAGAGAGAGCAGCTCCAATATGGTGCCATATGAGCGAGGCACTCTTGTCACTCTTTGTCTTTCTGTTACATGAACCAGATCACACTTGACACTCACACAGGTTAAGTCTTTCTACACACACACACACACACACACACACACACACATCTGTATAAGGTCTTAAAGAGCCAGTGATGTGTTCCTGCTAAATGTCTCCTCAGTCGTCCTGTCATTGGCTAGAGGTGCGAAATCATAATGAGGCATGAAGAAAAGATCATTCTCTATTCATGTGACAACATTTGCCTCTTTCATAAGCAATCTCAAATATTTATCAGAATTGAAAAACCATTAAATAGTATCAATGGCAATATAAAATGAACCAAGAAGATTAAAAAGGAAGAAAAAAGAAAAGACAAAATATGAAGGTTTCTAATAATAGCACCCAGATTGTGTATGGTGGCAACATTCTGGTTGGCTGGTTTTTATTGCTTGTTATTAGACCCTGGCAAAACAATTATTAATCTTAGATTTTTCCCCCCTGCTTTTGCTGGTAACACAAAAGAATTAAAACAGTGCCCTTGGGCTGCACAGTCCTACTGTACTGATTAAAAACAGGATATTGTGATGCATAAACTATTAGACAAAGCCGTAATCAGATTCATTAATTTCCTTCATTTCTAAGGGCTAACAGGTTTTCTTAAAGTGACACAACCATTAAAATTCATCCAGAAATGTGAACCATCACAAAGCCTGTGCAGAAAAGTATGATTCGATCATATGATTTCTATTAATAAGCAGCATGGTAAAAATTCAACCTGATGACCTGAAAACAAAAAAAAGTGTCAGCTCAGTTCAATATATCGATTATGTGAGATGTATAGTTTCATTAGGATACACTACTGGTAATTTAAAGTTTAAATAGCTTAATGATCAACATTTTAGAACTTAAAGCTGTCTAAATTTTAAAATGATTGAAGCAGCTTTCAACATTTTGAATAGTTTTTTCTCCATTGCAGCAAATGGGATAGTCCCAGAGAAAATGTGGCTTTTTTACATTTCTACATTGCTTTCAGCCCACTGTTGAGAAAAAAGCACATTTGAAATATTATTTTTAACAGTTGAAAAAGATAATTTCATTACATTAAGGCCTGATAATGTACAGACATGTATATCTAAAAATGTACACCTTATCAGCTTTGCAGTTTCACTAACTTTGAGGTGTGAAAAAGATGATTTCAGTAATAGTTTGGACATTGAAGTGGTCCTAAATGCAATTCTGTAATATGTAGGATTATGTGATGCTTCTTATAAATCATTTTAAACCTTGTTTGTTTTTGGCTTTGTCAGAAAACATGTTTAGTATGAAAGGTTTTGTCAGGAAGGACATGCACACATTCAGGTAACAAAACATAAAATTCAAGTAAATTGTTATACAGTAACACACACTCTCACACTAAAGAGGAATACAGACAAGTGAGAACGACAGAAAGAAGGAAGCCCTTGAAAACCAGATGAAAAATTAGAATTAGGAATGACCACAATCAATTCTGAAACACTGCACAAAATTAATTAGGTTTCTGCATGGAGGGTGTGTGTGAGTGTGAGTGTATATGTGTGCATCATTTGTCTCTGTACTTCTCCACTGCCACTATGCTGTTGGGGATGGGGGGGTAATTCAGCCCTCTCTCTCACCCAACCTCATCCCTCTTCAGCCCAAATGATTAACTACAAATTACTGATCTTACAACACAACAGTGTGTGTATGTGTGTGTGTGTGTGAGAGAGAGAGAGAGAGAGAGTGAATGTGAACATGAGAATGATGCATCAATATCAATAGCAGTGGGAACCACTGACAAGTTACTCACATGTATTAGTCATATTCAAAAATGCAGACAGCTACCAACACACATACTTGTAGGCTAAGGGTGCCCTGACAGTCACAAGCATTTGTAAAAGAACATTTCTGACTTAAATCAGTTCATGTTTGGAATGGACCCAATAATTGGGTCTGGGCAATCCGGTCCATTTTCGTGAGGTCACATGAAGTCAGACAAAAGAGTCAGGGTTTGTGCCCTAAAGAGTCGATGCTATAAATACGTGTGTGGATTAACTGTGTTAGGGTACTGTGTGGAGTTGTTGACCACTAGTACCTACCGCACAATTAGGGTTCATAGACGACATGACAGATGCTTAAAAGTGAAGCCAAAACATCTCAATCGCCTCCTGGTGGCAGAACAAGTCATAAAATAGTGTCTGGCTGAACAAGACGCAAACTACTCGCAAACGTGAACTTGCATGCCTGTGCAAAAGCACATAGGTGACACAATACATTCAGAATTCCTCTGAATGGATATTTGTGTTTGTCTGCAAGAAAAGCTAGGCCAAGCTAGCATATTGTACCTTAAAAAGACATTGTGGTTGCAAAGGCTAGCTTGTCCCCCTGCTAGTACAGCTACCAGCACCACCTGTTTTGCAAGATTTCATAAATTACTTTACTTACTAAAAGTAACACACACACACACACACACACATACACACACACACACACACACACATACTAAATGAGCTGAGCCATCACTGACACATACTTTTTTGATAAATAGATGCCTGCACATGAATACACCAACTTGCATTCTCACACTCTTTTTGTACATGTGCACACACAAAGGAGAAGGTAGTGCTCTCAGTGCCTTTCATTCAGCACTTTGCTCTGTCAGTAAAGATATGCCACTTAAAACAGTGAACCTTCTGAAGTCCTCATCAGAAGAGAAGTCCACACTTTCATACAGCTGAGATGCAATTAAATACAAAAAATATTCTTTTATCAACACACACGCACGCACACACACACACACACACACACAGAGATACCCTCCAGTCTCCTACCCTGTGAACTTCAATCCATCGCTATTACTTGCGGACAAAAGGGACCAGGATTTCTTTGGAGTGTGTATGGACGAAAAAAACATGATGTCTCGACTTGTCGGAACGCGAGGGCCCAGACGGTTCCAGTGCTCAGGGGGCCTCTGTGATCTGATATCTTTTTAATTAACGGTATCCCATTCAGCCACTTGGAGGAACAAAATAAAAAGGGAAAGAAAGAGAAAGAGGGAGAGACTTAAGTTTTGACAACTCTAATTAATGTGCACGGAGTAAAAAAAAAGAAAACGAGCTGATCTCATAGCGGACTGGTGAAGGATTCATTAGACAGGCCGGTCCATCTGAAAGACATCAAACACTCCTCTTGCTCCCTCCTCTATACTTGTTTTTTTTGTCTTTTCTCTAGACTCATAAGACATTTTTTTCAAGAAAGCTATGGTTTGAAAAATGAGGGGAGGAGATAAACAAAGAGAGACAGAGGAAGAGTGGCTGAAATGAAAAGAGAGAAGAGGAAACAGAGATGGGAGGATAGAGAAGAGGGAGAGATGAAGGTGGAAGAGGGGGTGGTGGGAGGTGGGGGACGGAGCCCAGAGCTGCCACTTCACAACAGGGGAGATGAATGACTTTTTACCTCTGGACACTGGGCCTTAATGAAACCTCCAGAGGCCAAACAATGGCATCTCTGAGACACACACACAATCACACACGCTCGCAAAAGCAGAAACAATACGAAGGTATACTCACGTGTGCACTAGTACACAGTAAACAGTACTAGAGAAGGACACACACACACACACACACACACTGGAAATATAAACCCTGGTGGATGTACACACACGTGTGCTTGCCCACACACAAATATACAAACATCCAAGCATATTGACATCAAACACAGTCAGACACACACATACAAAATAGTGTGCAAACACACACTACCACAGAAAACACAATCAGAGACAAACAAAACTCTCTTTCTTTCTCTCTCTCACACACACACACACACACAAAGCCTGTGTGGGTGAAGCAGGACAGAGGGGCAGAGCAGCAGTGGTGCTGGTGGTGGAGGCCGAGTCGGAGACATGGGGGCCACCTCTGGTAAAGCAGGTCAAAGAGACTGTGTTCGTTCTCCAACATCCCATAATAGCACCATAGCGGCGGCCCTCCAACCTTCTGCTGGAGTGAAAGAAACAGGATTTACTGTATGTCGGCAACCTAAAAACAATCTTCAACTAAAATATAAAATGTTTGACAGTTGTGTGTTGTTGCAGTTTAATATGCAGTTATATTTGTCAGTATTAACACATTGTGCGATGTATTTGTCATCATTATTTCTTATTCAATCGTCATGTACACAGACAGGATTTCTTAGTCTCAGTAATATTATGTTTGTACACGTGTGCTGCAGAGTGGGAGTGTACGTGCTTACAAGTTGTAATAGGGGAAGTGTAGGATCTAGTGTGCTGGGAGCTTGACCTATACTTGAGAGAAAAAGCTGTGATATCTCAGCCTCTGCTGCTTTGATTTTGACCTTCTTTTTATTTAAATCTCTCTCTGGATTTTTGGTGTAAAACTAAACTGCTAACATCAAGGAACATTCTGTTTTTATTTCTATCCCAAAATCTATAAAAGTTAGACTACCTAATAGGAATGATAGCCAGAAATATGAAAATGAGACCTCAACAAAATAATTGTTCCAAGTGTATTTATTATGTCGCATGTAAGACCTCATATTTCTTAGTTATTTCTATCACACGGTTAATTGCTCTATCTTATTACTATCAGCTGGTTAAATGACAACATTTTCCCATGAAGCTCATAGAAGTTTAATCCTAAATACTGCTGATCAATAAAGAGTTTGTGCTGTTGAAACAATATTTCCTGATTCTTCAAAGTACCTCACAATAGACTCCCATGGGTCCCTACAATGCTTCCACTGTGAAAATAAATTGCCCTTGAAAAGCCATATTAAGTCCAAGTGTCTCCAGGTCGCGGCCCGTCCCGCCCAGTTATGAAGATAACCTTTTATCCGCTGGACTGCTTCAGAATTGAGAGGGTTGAAAAGTTTTGGGAGTGCTTTGATTGATTCCTTCCAACTTCTCCGGCCTGTTCCAGACTACATTTGCAGAGTCGGTCACCGGTGGGGAGTGATTTATTGGCACTGCTGGCATTTCCGTAGTACGCCACCACCACCCGCCCAACACCACCACCTCCTAGTCCATCCATCCCTCCCTCTAATACCCTCAATTAATGCATCAAGGCAAGTGCCGGGTTATCATTCCCCATCCTCCTCCACCCTCCTCTCCTGCACTCCAATGTCCCACCATCCCTCCATCCCTCTCCATCATTCTCAATTAAAGGGAGCTGCATGGGTAGCTCTTATCTGCTCTTATGAATATGCAAGCGCCTCTTATCTGTTTGCCAAGTAGCAGGTAAAATGGTTACCGGGGCTCCACGCACTGCATAGAAATGACTTTGGGTTTGGGTTTTGGATGGTGACGTGGTTTAGACAGGAAATACCTTTGTTCATTTGATCCCCTCATCTGTGTTATGCAGGGACTTAATACCATAATAGTTTATTCCATTGATTCTTATGGTATTGAATAGATAGCGACTTGAGACATTTGCCCTGCATCTGTTAATCTGCCCCTCTGTCAAATATCACAAACAGAGGGAGAAAACAGACAGATATGTATTAAAGTTGCACAGTTATATGGTGGTTATTTAGCAAAATGTTCTAATCGTGATTATTGATAGATAGATAGATAGATAGATAGATAGATAGATAGATAGATAGATAGATAGATAGATAGATAGATAGATAGATAGATAGATAGATAGATAGA
>JAVQJL010003361.1:0-23319 GCA_036024295.1 Nannoperca obscura
CCGTGGCACTCGGGTATGACGAACCCCCTTTAGGACCCTACCGAGAGAGAAAGAAAAAAGGGGAGAAAGAACACGAAATAGAGCGAAAAAGGGACGGGCGGGTGGGGCGCAGTGATCGAGAGCAGCAGTAGTCGAGAGCGGACAAGGGATGATTACGTAGGGTATTTATGCGGAAATGGCGTAGTGACGTGGATGACGTAATGGGGGTGTGTTCCTGCTCCCGAAATCCGCTAAATAGCAACACATTTAGAACTTCTACTTTCAATACTTTAGGCAACCTTTTATCAATTATAAAGACATATTATAATAAGAGACTTATACTTGCAAGCAAGCTAAGAGAGTCTGGGTGAATTAGCTGACTTTATCAACTCTAGTATTTAGCTATGCTAGCTAGCTGCCAATTCATCTGCATTAGTATTAGGTCTTATTGCGGCTGTTTAACTCTGACCTGTAGCTGAGAGGTCGGGCACTTGGGAGCATAAGGTCACTAAATTTGTCCTGAGTCCTCAAAGTAGAATTCAGTCCACAGGTTGCTATAGGCAACCGAGAAACCGAAAAGTTACATTCAGTACCTTTTAAGTAAAGGATCTAAATACTTCCTCCACCACTAATGGTGGCACGCTACTGTAGGTTTCTTTGCCAATGCTGTTTTTGTACTGTACTGTATAAGGACACAGTACATTTTTCAAATGCACACTGTAGCTTGTTTAAGTTGCAAGCTACTATTTTCAGACCCAAATGTTATGATATCAAAGTGATATCACTAAAACTAACCAATGTGAGAAAGCCTCCATTATGGAAGTTTAAAGGTTAGCAGACACATGTTCCTTGATCTATTACATTTGAAAATCAGAAAACTAAAACAAATCTCCCCTATGTTTGAATAAACGGAAAAAGTGTTTTGTCAAAAAATTATTATTCCACACAATAACACGTGTCGCCACACGTTCTACATAACAACTTGATTTCACCTTACATAAATGTATCTCTTTTGTGACATTTGAAAGCTTCCCTTTGTGATTGTTGCGATTGTGTCACAATAAATGGTGATAGACAACCACCTGTTGTGATAAACACACACCCATTTTAAGCCAATCTGGAACATAATGATGGATAAATACAGTCAATAGATATTAAAACAGATTAAGAATATAGAAAGAATAGGTTGACTTATGGGTGTGTGTGTGTGTGTGTGTGTGTGTGTGTGTGTGTGTGTGTGTGTGTGTGTAGGAAGAAAGTGGGGAAAGTATTATGTGTGTGAGGAAAAGAAAAAAGAAAATATGTCAAGGTTGAACAACTACAAGGGTAGTGAAGGGAGGAGACACCGAGCAATAGCAGAGGATGGAGAAGAAGTGAATGGTGTGATGGGTAGAAAGAAAAACAGATAGGGAGGGAGAAGCAGGAAGTCCCTACTGAGACAGACATGTCACACACCAGTGAGCGCGACACATGGAGAGGGAATATCACATTTCTCTCACTTTCTCTTTCTGTCCCTCCCTTTCTCATAATATACATTTCTCCTTTTCTATCTTAGTTGTCTTTTTCATTCTCTTTCTCAGCTGAAAGTACAGTAACTGGCACTCAAAGAAATCGTTTGTGTCCTTTAGAATAGTGTTTTTCCCCCTTTGAAATGCTGCTGTTCAATAATGCATGACTTTATGCATAACTTACCTCCTGATTTCCCTGTCACTATGTGTGTTTCAACTCTATTTCTCTATGCACACTTATATTGTTTATTGTAGTGCTTTATGCTGAGTTTGGCCTATGCATTCACCCGCACACACGCTCATACTTGCAAACAGAAGCTCACAAACACACAGGCACACTGAGCATTTGGCTCGTGCTGGGAATTACCTGTTTACCTAATTAACAGCACTTGGCTGGAGGCTAAAGATATGCAAACCAGGAGGGGGAAAATAAACAGCACAAAAATAAAATATTTCCCTCCCCCTCTGGTGAAAAAAACATTTCCGTATAACTGGAAAAGCAAAGGAGAGGAGAGGAAAAAAAGGTTGGTCACTTTAAAGTATTTTGTTTGTAACATTGATCCCATTACATATTACTTTATTCTGAGTAATTCCCTAAATGGCATAAGATTAAAACAAAGCTATAGCTGAGTTTTGGCTTTGATATGTCTTGCTCTTTTGTTGCTTTGAAGCCACATGAGGTGGTGTAGCATCTCTTCTGACAAGATGTGTTTTTCTTTCCCCATATCTGAGAAACCAGGCTTTTCTAATTTTATTTTTGCTTCATGTTTTTGATTCACACACACACACACACACACACACACACACACACACACACACACACACACACCATGAAATCTGTTTGGTCTATTCCACATAAAATGCAGTGAGACAGTCTAATATTACTTTAGCGGAATGTAGTCAGTGTATGTGTGGAAACTATATAGGTCCCTATATCAGTCTCTACTTCCTGTGAAACCAGTACCACCCTTGAGACTGATAACTTTTGTTTATACTTCCCTAATCAGTGTGTGTGTGAGAGAGGTCTCTACTTTCTGTTTTTGATCAACAAGGGGGATATTAACCAGACTCAGGAAAACCAAATTACACACAAAGGATTACACTATCTTGCACATACACAGAGGACCCCCAAAACACACACACTAGAAAAGTCTGCACAAACACACACTCAAGCAAACCCTGTCACATGCACCCCACACTGCTGCAGACACCCCAAGGGAGGTTTATTGAAGAAAAGACCATGAAACTGGCTTAACAAGACTAATTCATGCGTACATACAATAGTCGTACTAACTCTTTCACACAATATAAAGAGCTCTTTCACTCTGTAATACAAGGCAAAAGAATTAAACATGACCATATGTGTCTAAAACAAAAGAGGCCAGCTGAGGTCTGTTTCAGACCCGTTACAGATGCCACTAAAGTGCCACCCCATTACACAGAGATACAAGGGCATGTGCATGCATATACTAAATCTTTGTCTTCTACACATAAACAAAGCAAATAACACAACCACACCCTGATACTGAAAATGTCACACTGAAAAGTTAGCACTAGGCCAGCAGTCAGACACATTTATGTTTGACCATTTAACAAAATAAAGCAAACTAATAGAAGTCACCTCTTGCATGTACAATAGCTTCCTATAGTTGATGTGTCATAGACATGAATGATTTTTTTGAAAGTAACTTAAACTAAAAATAAAACAGGAAATCATTCCAAAAACGTACAGGGTCCAACATGAGTTCTGGAAACGTTTACGCGTCTGCATTTCTAGAAAAATATAATATAATAACGTGTAGTGACCATAAACTAAACTCTTCATATATATAAGTAGTGTCAGGTTCTGCCATAAGGCAGTGTAACAGAGTTAAAAATGTAAAAGTGGTTAAAGCAAATAACTGCGTTTCAGCATGTTATCTCCTGTAAGATTTCTTAAATGTCACGTAAACAAGAAACCTGGCTTCCATTGTCAGGATAGGGGAAATCTGATTTATCCAGTTAGATTTCTTCTGAGCCAATTGTTTGGCCATAGTGAAAACCAGGTGTGGGGCTCTCACAAGCTTTTTGCATTTGGCTTTTTGTTCTGTTTCGTCGGCAAGGTCCCACCAACTCCCCCTGATACAAGCTATAAATGACTGCCGTCTCCTATCTCAGCACTGACTTTCTTCCATTACAAATTAAACTAATCCAGTATTCTTCTTAGGTGGTCTCATCGCAGTATTGGATCCTCACTCCAGCTGCTGATAAGTGCTCAGCTGATAGGTGGACCAGTGGAGAATCCCTCATGTTGTGATGCACAGGTCAGAGGGTGGCCTTCTGATGGGGTGGCGAGGCACCTTCGTGAGAGTAGTTGGTGACAGATCAGCTCCAGGAGTCCAACTAAATTAGCATTAGTGGTTCATGCTGTTTAGTCATTCTCTTCTAAACCAGTTCCTATGCATGTGACATGTTTTGTGCTCCTACCATCCTAGCCTCCTACCAATAAGTGAGAGCACTGGGTAGACAGGGTTGCAGTCTGTGAAGGTCTCCCTGCTACGGAACAGCAGGTTGGGTTTTAACAGGTTGTCACTTTCCCCAATTATTCTCTTACATGGGTATGAGGTCCCTGTTTTACACTTTTCACAGGATCGCAAGTGGTGAGAGAAATACAGCGCATGTGCTCTTCTGAAACTTTTTGTAATAACCTTAGTCTTTGTCAGAGGAGCCCACTGTAATAAACTTCTTTGTCTTCCTCAGAAGAAAGTTAGGCAGTTATAGTTTATTCAGAATGAAAAAGCCAAAGTTGTAAACGTTGGCCATGGTTAAAGGCTATGAGTTAAACAGTCCTCTCAGGTCATCTGGCACTAGCCTCCTTGCTATCCTCAGGGTAATTTAAAGTCTGGTAAAGTGGTGGTGAGTTTTCAGGCTCTTGTTGCTTCCCTTAGAATTTGAGATGTGCTCAGGACTCTTTCTTTTGATAGTAGCCTCTAAACTTTTCTTTTTGTATAATGCCTATCGGCTTTCTGTTTTTTTAACAGTTGTTTCTGTGCTTTTTGGGTGTTTGTTGTTAGTAGCTCAAAATGGGTAAAATGGGATTCATTTTATATGCAATATTTAAGTTATGCAGATGGATTTTAATGTTCAGAAAAGCACATTGAGTTCTACCATGCCACATGAGACAGTTGGTAACCCTCCACCTTGCTAGTCAGTATGCTGTTGGAATTGGCCATTCTGGGATTGTGTTTCTCTCAAAATGAAGTGAGTCAGCCAATTGATCAACAGAAAAAAAAAATAGAATGGGCCAGAGTTAGCCCTGAAAGGTGTGCATTTTAGCTTCTGTCCCTCACCAGCATTAAAAACAACCTCATAAATCAAAGAGCCTTTGTCAGACTATAGCTGTGCTGGTAGCACAGGCAAAGGACTCTAACCTTGTCACTTTACCACTCTGTGAGTCAATGATTTTACAGACATCAAAATAGTATACAGTTATAGTGTTTGTATAGCTTGCACAAGGTGGGGTTTGATCTATCTTGACTGGCCAACACAGTATATGCAATGCACAACTACTAGGAGTGATATATATATATATATATATATCATAGAACTAATATACTGTACTTTTACCAACACAAATTGGTGAAATATGGTCTAATAGTGTCCATCATGGCATCAGATTACAGTATATTTTTAGTTCTGAATCAACCTTACTGCATAAATAATAAACATGTGATCATGAAGGTGAAAGTTAAAGGTCCTCTGTTGTCTGTGCAATTTGTTGTAAAATGGCCAAAACTACAAAAAAAAAGATGCTGCTTAAAAGAAAGAAGAAACGATGCTTGGCTCTTTGATTTTAAAGTTACAAGTGGCAAGTTTACAAATGGAAATTAGTATGGAAATTGGGTTATAAGGTATATAAACAATGATTTCTACATTAACAAAAGTTAGTCTGTACAGCAACAAATGTCTCTGACACATAGTCACTGTAGATATTGATCCATGACTGTAACCAAAGAACCAGTGTAGCAAGATAGTAAAATTGTGATGAAAAGTGTGTGTGACTCAAAGGTGTGTACAGCTGCTTATTAATTTTACAGTGAAAGAAATTTGCAACCTCCACTTCTAGCTAAAACTAAAATGAAGATAGGGATGTTGAGGTCAGCACTCTGATGGACAGCAGCACCCAACAAATTACACCAGCCTCGTTACTTTGATCAAAGAGAGTCAACTTGCTGTCAGGAAATGTTTGAATATATGCTTTTTTTGTTTTTGTTTTTACTTGTTCTTGTTGTTTCTGAGCATGATTTCCATTTATATTCCCCTCCACACCATGCAACAATTAGAGTATGAATAATTACTTAAAGCTAGTACCAGTAAACATTTAAACAGTGAATTTGGCTGTCCCATGGTTGTCAGTATTTACAAATGCTCTCACACACATTAAGCTGCCTGTTTCTTAGGTCGTGTACATATACACAGAATATGTGTTTTCTTGTCACTATTTGACATGAATATATATTTTTAAAAAGGAAATATAATAAAAGAGAAATTTTAATAGCCTGTCTGCCTGTTCTTCTTTTTCACTGTACATGTGAACAATGAATAGCCTTCTCCCTTTCTGTTAGCTCTTTTCCAGCATTCCACAGGCTGAAGATAATTATTAGCACTTTTACCCACTTTTACCTAAGAAGTAAATACCAAATTTTAAGCTCAATAACAGAACAAACAAAGCTGCACCTGCTGAGCCAAACCACCCTCAATCCATTAGCCTCCGTGTGTGTGAAAGAGTGTGTCAAGTATTTTCAGTTTAAGTCAAGGCTGGTCCAACTAATTCACAACTGAGAGATGGGCCAAAAAGCATTTATGTTTGAAAAGTATTAAACGTTCCCAAATGCCAATAGTGTTCCAACCCTTTGTGTACACACAGAACAACGTCAGACCCGAACATACACACAGAAACACACACACACACACACACTTATATAAAATACAGTTCCAAGGTCACATCTCCTCTGTGATTTAGACCTTCATCTTCTCTACTGTTTTTCTTTCTCAGTTGTACCCCTCTATCTTCTGTGAGTGGTAAATGTGTTTTTTCACAGTTTTTTTCACTGTCCAGATCATTTCCAGAAGAGTTACTTAGATCCTGCAAGAACAACAAAAGTTTGTTTTGGTTTTTTCTACTTTTTTCTTTTCATGCTGCAGAAAGAAGATCACCTGATTTTCATACATTTCATTACACACACAAATAGTCAGCCATATACACACAAACCCATTTGTTGCAGACTCACTAACACACATTTGGATGCTAGTGTTTGGCCCAGTAAGGCCTCTGGGTTATTCAGATTTCAATTCCCCTGAAATGTGAACCATCAGACTGAAAATTCTTTCAGGCTGTGCTTCCACAGCATATGTTCAGAAGTGAAGACGTGATTGCGTCTTGTCTTTGTTTAACGTCATTCGTTTTCCTTTCTTGCTATTTTACTTTTTGCTGCACTGCAGGAGATTAATGTAACAGGGCTGTGCGTTCGCCGTTTGAATTGCTGCAGGGCACTTGTGGGTATGTTAATCTATTTCTGCATACTATACATACTATACAGAAAACAGCAGTCACATAGCAAGTTTTTCAAAGCTGAATTATACAGGAAGAACTTAAAAGGACCTTGAATCTCAATATCTTAACGGAATTCGAGCAGTCTCTGTATCCAGGCAACAGTGACAATGTAATTTCCATGCAACTGAGCGGCTTCATCTTGAACATATACTGTACATGCAAAAGTAGGTTTTTTGTTACTGTTGTCAATATTTTAACATACTTTCACATTGAGGCCAATAAATACCCCTAATTAGAAGCCAAAATAATCGGAAGCTGTCTGTTCTCATTGACTCATTAATGATTCATGGAACGTGTATTACCCTGCAAATGAAGCTGCACAAAAATCAGTGTGAACTAGGCTGTTAAAGAAGCAATCACATGTTGATTAAATTCTGAAAAGCTCTATGATCACAAAACCCTCAGCTCAGTCAGAAAGTCTTGTTGGGGAAGCAAAGGCTCGTCTTTATCGACTCTTTCAAATGAGGAAGCAAAGCCAACTGAGACTTATCAGCACCTTTCAAAATAACATACCACAGAGGGGTAGGCAATAATAAAACAGAGCAAGGAAAATAATGGAGAGGAGTGCAAAGGAGATACACAATAAACCAATATTTAAAAAAAGATAAAAGACATGCAGTGCTCAATGCATTACAGTGCCCAAACATCAATTAAGAGAAAGCAAGTGAAAATTTATGAGTTTTAAGATGTTTTTGAACAGGTTGTACAGTACATTTACATTTAGATTTTGGCATTTAGCAGACGCTTTTATTCAAAGCGACTTCCAAATAAGAGCTTTACATAAAGTGCATAGAATCATGGGCGAAAACAACAAGATGTCTCATCAGACTTGTAAGGGCTGGTGATGAATCACAAGTGCTATAGGTAAGTACATCGCTGCCAATGACAGAATCAAAAAGAGTATTAAATCTAAGAACAGATGATCTTTGTACATTATTAAATACAAAACATTCAAACTAGAAATACCATTCCCGTATAGTATTGTGCAATATGCTATACTTTATAGTAATCCATTGAATAGTGCAGCTTTAAGTAGTGCACTGCTAAGAAGCTTGGCCATGATAGTTAATGCTCTTAAATTTGTATCAGAGAGTCTGAGGACACTAACGGCAAATTTGTGATTTGTGATATTGGGCTATTTAAATAAAGGTGACTTGACTTGACTATCAGGCTACTATTTCTTTGTTAGCTAGTTAGTTAAGGAACACATTTAGTTTATTGGTTTATTAGTATAATTAGTGCAGTATTTCAGTCAGTATTAAACCCTTTGACTTTGCACTGTGAAAGAGAAATGCCTTTACTTGGTTTTACACTGTGTACCAAGTTCACGGGCAGACAAACATACATCTGGCGTGTACTTAATGTTCAAATGTACTGGTGAGTTAAAAAAGAAATGCAGGCTACTGTACGTGCATGTTTACACACACACACACACACAAACACATTTATCGAATGACACATATTAAGCTGTGCGCTCAATCTGTCAGCACATTATTTGTCGTAATTTACAGGTACTGTATTTGTATTTGTGTGTATGGGAGCAGATGTGCACATTGGCCTGTGCATCTGAGTTATTCATGAATACATACTGTATTTAGTGTATTAAAGCATGTGTGTGTGCTTGTGTTTGTGTGTGCATGTGGAAGTGTCAGGTCTTCTTCCTTCTGGCATCTTCTGAACTGTGTGAAGGTCAGCCAGGCCTGAGAGACATGACACAGATACAGTGGAGGCTAAAGCAAGAGACGACGGCCTGACTCTCTCACCACTCCGCTGTGGTTGGCAATCCATCTGTGGTTTTAAGTTCAGCAAGAGGGGGTGGAGGAAGAGGAGACAAATGAAGATGAAGAGGAGGGAAATTAGACAAAAGAGGCATGGAGAAACGGAGGAGGATGTGAATAGAGAAGAAGAAATGATAAGAATGGTGAAAAACATTTAACAAAGTCAGAAGGATGTAGAGAAGGGAGCCTAATTTCTGTGACTTCATCAAATCAGCAGGATTTTGTAGAAGTCAGCGATGCTCGTTTCCAAACCAAATTACATGGAGAGAAAAAAACTTGGCAGTTGGAAGCATACACATGTATCTTCCTCTTTGATTTATAATGGCATTCATTTGTAATTAATGCTAACACATTTCTATTGTGTGTTACGTGTGAAAGTTTATTATATCCTGTCAGCAATCTTATAATAACAACTTTGTCCTTGAGCACACTCTTAGTCACCATAATCCACAATCCCTTCCACAAGTCACACAATCACCTAAGCTTCATGAATGCGTGATAATTATCCAACCAGTTGGTGCCATTAATATGTATTGAAGGAATGTATTCAATAAAGATGCAGTTCGGGCTCTTTTATGAAGCTTTTGAGACGGTGGCAAGTAATGGACTAACTGAGTGGGAAGAGAGAAAGATGAATTAGGACTTGGTGGAGGTAAAAGAAATTAACTACAAAACAGAAACAGGAGATGAGTAAGGAATTCTTTGAAATCAAGATCAAATGTCAAAAGTCTTGACACTGAGTCCAAAACAAATATTGACAGCCTCACTGACGGTAGTGTTAATCATTTGCTCATCAAGGACACATGGCACCCCTGGGTTGCCTATATACTGATACTGCATAATCTCAACTGTCCAATTCAAATTTTTCTTCATGCAATAAATGTAATTTCCAAAAATAAGATGATTGACGAGAAGAAGAAAAAGAAGAGGGACAGAAAGACAGAAGGACAAACTGAACATGAAGAGGAAAAAGGTAGAAATAAAGACATTGCGACGGACCAATGAATCTCCCAGCTGAATGCTCAGCTGACTCTACCTTGCTATGTTGATTGGTGATTTCTCTCTGTCAAGTCAGATGGTCTAATTAAATGATCTTCTAACCCATCATGCTGCTACACATTGCAATTCACCCACTCAACCGCAGTTGTTACAGTAACCTCAGTATCCTCATTGTTAATTGTCTTGTATTTTGTCAGTAATCAAGTCAAAATATCTCCCTGTCATTGTAGCAGTATTCTAATCTTTGTAGTCTTCCTAATGATGAAGTGCCATAATAAATATTCAGCCACAGTACATAGACAAGCTCAACAAAGAAAGACAAAAACAAGATGCTGTAGGAACCTAACATTTGTCTTGACAGGCAGACTAAAAGCACTAAAAGCATTGTGTTCATCACTGTCAGACCCAAGTAATAGTGGGACATCCATTGTTTTTTACAAAAAAAACTCTGATCCTCTTCGTTATAGGTTTGTTTATTCTTGTGTTTTTGTTCTTACTTAAACTTATCAAGATGGGCTGGATTGCCAAAGCACCATATTATATCACAGCAGCATTGAAAACATAGTTTGAATATGTGGGTAGAAAATTCTGGGATCCCACTTTTATTTGACAATACCCCATAAGAGAATCTTTTTTTGGAAATGACCCCATGTTTATGTAAAGCATATATGTGCTGTGTTTCATCTGTGTTGCATGTTAGAGGCAAAAGACTTTTAGTTGAAGTGTGGGCCACAGAGACAATGTCAAATTTCCATTTCCAGTTTACACACAGTTTACCGATTACACACCCACCCCCCCAAACCACCATCAGACAATAATCATGAAGGGAATACTAATTCTGCAGTGAGAGCCCTGTACGCTCAGAGATCAAAGCAAAAAAGGTAAAGGTAAAGGTTAGAGAGTGAAGCAAGAGAAAACAAAGAGGGAGAAAGAGATACAGTATCTCAGACCCAAACAAACCATAATTCCGCTTGGAAATAAGGAGAAAGTTGCTAAATAAACTTGAAACGTGATATTTTTATTCCTGATTTTTTTTTCTCCTGCGCTGTATATTGTGTTTATTGATGATGTATTCTCAGAGATAATACTTAGAAATTAACTGTGTACGATTTTGACTGTGAATAATTTTATGTTCTTTTTTACACTTTGTGTGTACACTCTTTCTATTCTACAAAATTTATGTTCAGTTATTAGGCAGCAGCACTGCTTGTCCTTTACTTATTTGTCTGCCTGTTTCCCTGCCTTACTGCTTGTATATTTCCGATGATCTGTCTATCAATTATTTTCAATGTATCTCCTTTATCCGTCTCCTCTTTTCATGTCTTATGGCCATCTGTTTATATATATATAAATATATATATTTCTGCAGCTCTAAATATTTTCTTTTGAGTTATGCATGTTTCAATAAAGAATTCAAATAGATTATGAGTTTGGTTCTTTTCAACATAAAACAAATCCTGAAATGTTTGTGTATTTGTTGTTACTGGGTGCAAGAAATCAGCTTAATTAAAACAGTTTTTGCTCCATGTGAGGACAGTTTATTGATTACATGTAACATAAACATAATGCTTTACAGAAGCCTTAAAGGCTGAAGACAAAGACGTGGCCTTTTAAGTCATTGCTGGAAACAATTGTCTATGAAAACAGTATTGGAAAAATTCCAATGATTGGTATCAGAACAAGACGACATGTTAACAACATGTAAACAACTACAGCAGCATATTGCTACCACTATGATACTCAAATACTCATAATAACGGGAAAAGAAAGATATTTACTGTGGATTCATTCTATTGATTCTATGGTCTGTAATTTGATTTTGAGAATGATTTCTTTGATATGATTACAAGACCCATAAGAATGGATCAATCTGTCTTTGGCAGAGGAGTTTATATAATTACTTATAGACAATGTATTTATCTGAGCACCAGCCAACCATTCTGAAGCATCACTTTTAACTTTCATCACATATTTGCAGGAAGAAAAAACATCTTCTGTTTCTCCACCATGATGACAGGGGCTCATTTTCTTCTTCTCGTGGACCACTTCTGGGTTTCAAACCCAGCGTCTCTTGTAAGATGCTGACCCATGCAGGCTGTCAACCAAGGCACATGATGTTAACCTCCTGTTGGTGCAACCAATGACTAATGTCATTTAAAATTCAGAGAGAGAGAGAGAGAGAGAGATCATGGCCTGGATCTGCTCACCACAAACGAGGGATATTCTTTCCATCTGGTTGTTGCAGACATGATTGGTAACACCGATTGCAACAGACATTGAATTATATGCGATAATTTGTTGCACACTGCATGTGAAAGAGATGCCCTCATCACCTCCCACACATATTCAAATTACAGCCCAACTGCTCATTGCTTATTGCCGCTTCCTGGCATTAGCAAGTGGCTTACAAAAATTACCACTAGTCCATCCAATTTTCTCTATGTGCAGTTCAGATTGAAGACGTATGAATAAATATGTGTGACCAAAAACAACAGGGAGCAGCAATGCACAACTTCTTTTTAGAATAATTGGGGTTACCACATGCAAACACCAAGGGGGCAGTGAGCAATAAACCCAAATACAGATTCTAAATGCATCCACATATCATTTACAGGACTGTGTCCTTGTTTTGTTTTTTCATCTATGGTACAAACTCAAAACAGTAACAACAGAATGAGACTTTCTGGCATTGATGATAAAAACAAATCTGACAATTTGACAAATCTAAATACTATATATTCATTGGGGGCTGAGAGGTAGTGTCACTGCTATATTTTGTTTATCATTATTTTGCTTACATGCAGGCTATCCAGAGATGTGATTTTTTTTTTATGGATTTGTGCTAAGCAGCCTATATATTTATTGTATACAGTTTTGATTTTTGATTTGAGATTCACAGAAATTAATTTTGGCAGGTTTGCCAGAGGCCTTTTGGCCTCGCCAGCCATTCACCCTTTGCATGTGTCATCTGCATATGACTGAAGTCACTGATGCATATCTGTCAACGGTGTATTTCCCTAGAAAGCTCTCAATGGAAATGCCTGTGGAGAATAACCAAGAATGAATATAGCTGTCAACTGGCCCCAGAGGAACACCTTCAAGCATCTTCCCTTCACTGTCAATCTCTCTGCTAGAAACCATATGGGAAGAATATTTTTATTTTTAATCAGACACCAGGCTTAGACAGCACCAGTGTAGCTCAGTGGAATAAGGCAGGCTCATTTTGTTATTAAGATGAAGTTAACGCTTGCTTCCCTCTACCTTTTTTTATGAGATGAGGACGAGATCAGAAATAATAACAGCACATATAGAAACACAAACAAACATTGCTTATTGTCTCACAAACCTCCCACAATCCTCTCTCTCTCTCTGCGTAAATTGTATTAGGTTGGCTTATTATGTCTTTCCA
Source organism: Nannoperca obscura (assembly GCA_036024295.1). NCBI lineage: Eukaryota > Metazoa > Chordata > Actinopteri > Centrarchiformes > Percichthyidae > Nannoperca > Nannoperca obscura. Next base: position 13,267 of record JAVQJL010003361.1, read on the forward strand.
GTGTGCTTCTCGATTTTGTGGACTATTTTGATCCCGTTTCGAATGTGAACATGTTGTTAATGAGAAAATCAGAAGTTCTCTGCAACACAGGAAAGTGTCAGGTTCTGGCCAAACAAGTGACCAGGTGAGCATGTTAAACAAGCCTGCTGCCAAGCTGACTTCACTACAGCAACATACAAACAACCCTTATTGTTTGCATTTTATCTTCTGTTTCACAAGGACTCAGGTACCAACCTGGGCTCTAGTTATATTAATCAAAGAAAACATATTTTTAAAAGGGAGCATTCAACAGTGTCCATGTGAAACACACAGTCAGCACCTGCACAAAAAAGATGTGCGTGTGTTTTACACACTATTTGCATTTTATCTTCTTTCAACCTAAAGTCCAACCCAAAATCCCATCTAAAGCAGTTATTCACAAGGACATGCAAGCATATGCTGTAATGTTGTAGAAAAATCTGGATTTAAAAGGATGATACTGACCCTAGATACACAATACCCAGCTGGCAGAGTTTCAATTTTTAGATTTTGAAATAAACTGTTCTTTTGAGAAAGTATTGGAATTTTTCATTATTTCATATCGAATTAGCTCTAAATTGCAGTGTATCAAATGATTACAAATGTATTATTAATAGTACACTATCTGTCAAATTGCCTTGATACACAGTTCCTGATATACTCAAATGGACATGGCGGTTTTGTACGCAATACATTCAGATAATACCCACACGTGCAGTCGGTGCACAGTTTGTGTGGTTATAAATGTTGGGCATCTGCATGGATCCTCGAGGACATGAAAAATTGGGGAATTGAGGAAATTCATATCACACTGACCTTGTCAGACCCTCATGGCTATGTGGATGCGAGAAGCATGATTTGGTTTTAAGAGAGTTGTATTCCACTATTTTGATCATGACCATGGTACATTTAAGTTTAGCCAAATAAAACCTCCTGGTTGCGGATAGACCACGCACCGTTGTCGTGTCGCGCTGCAGCTATTGTATTTGGTGAACTTTGAAGACTTGTCATGTTAAATGTGTTTTTATGCAGTACAAAGATGTTCAGAAAAGGAAATGCTCAGATTCACAGCCAGTTTTGTTCACACCTCTGCAAGTTCAAACTAAACCTATTTAGATGGCTACTATGCCCTCTGAGGTTCTCTCAGCCTGAGGTGTCATGAAGTCAAAGCTGACAGTGTTTGTATAAAGTATAAAGGTGAATAAAGTTGGAAGTCAAACCATTTACTGTAGAATGGATAAAAAATATATTGCAGTTTCTTGCTGTTTTTATTTTTGTCGGTTATTTCTGTGGATCTAGAGAATATTTTCCTTCTCCCACCAGCATCTCTTTCTCCATCGCTTTATTTTCATTCTTTCAGCTCATGCTCCATCCCAGTGGAGCTACTCTCAGAATGTAGTGTTTTCCAGGAAGATTTGATAAACATCATAAGCAGACATGTCTCCTCTTTAGCATTAATAAGATCAGTCGCAAGCGTCGTCATCATGCTCCTCTCTCTCCTGTCTGTCCGTGAGCTCTGGAAAAGAGAGTGACACACACACACACACACACACACACAGAGTGAACCATATGGAGATACAAGAAGTGGACCTGTGTAGGTGTGGGACAATTGTGTGTGTGTGTGTGTGTTTGTAGTGCTAGAGAAGGGGTGTATGTTTAATATTGCGTCTCAAGTCTTAGTAAAATGTTTGAATGTTTGTGTGAGTGGGAGCATGGGTGAGTATGTATTGTTTTTCAGTTGTGAGTTTGTTTGACTGTGTGTGTGTGTGTGTGTGTGTGTGTGTTTGTGTGTGTGTGTGTGTGTGTGTGTGTGTGTGTGTGAGTGTGTGTGTGTGTGTGTGTGTGTGCATGTGTGATGCAGCAGATTGCAGAGGGCGGGGGAGAGTGGGTTTTGCCTGCACACTAACAGATGGCAGGAGAGAGGGGGCTTAAGTTTCTTTTCTCGCTTCTTAAAGAGCAACCAGTTAAGAGCTTGTGTGTGTGTGTTCGTATTTGTGTGCGTGCGTGTGTGTGTCTGTATGTGTGTGTTTGTCTATAAGCCTTCCAGCCGACAGTTTTTGTGAGAAGCAGGGCTCTATGTTTCATTCTCATGAGTGTTCACTTAAATAAATGTATACAGCTGAAGTACACACACGCAACCACACAGATGCAAACGCACAAACACAAGCACACAAACTGACACACAAAGGCAGGTGTTGCTGCCACATGATCAGTATTCTCTTCGAAGAGGAGACAAAAGTAGAGAGCTTGGAAATTAAAACACATTTCTCTTCTCTGCTTTTTAGCACCTCCGAGTGATGAACGCAGAGGGGAGAGGGAAAGAGAGAAGAGAGAGGTGGGAGAGGTGAGAGGGTGTCGCAAAGTGGGGGACAGACGGGAAGCAAAACCTCCAAGGGGGGCGGAAAAGAAAGTAAGGTGCTGAGTAGACGAGTAGGAGTGAAAGAAAACAGCAAGTAAAGTGTTAGAGTATAGAGTGTTTCAAATAGAATGACACAATGCCACCTTCACTTCACATCTCTTAGATATCTATGAGCATCTACAAATACACAATGATGTAATATAGCTTCCATAGAAAGGTGACTGCACCAAAATACATATTGCCCAAACTAAATGCATTTAGACCTTGTAATTGCACTATTTGTGACTTGACATACTTTAAATATTATCCACTGTATGTCAATGATTTCCATCTTAAAGGGTCAGTTGGCCAAAATCACATCCCATATTCCGGCAAAACTGACATACGGTCAAGGTGATTTACTGTATTTATTCTACCCCTGTACTACTGTAATCCCTTACACTGCTCGTTGCTGAAAACAGTAATCACATTACTGTAACACATTACTAAGCAATGCATGCTTAGTTATTCCAACACTGATAATCACACGCAAATATATTCACATTTATGCAAAAGCAAGAACATGCACAGACAAGCAAGTGAATGGACAGAGAGTTTAACAGGAGATGCAACTGCACATGCATCACACACACACACACACACACACACACACACACACACACACACAACCCTCTTACTGATGTCTGCACTAGTCAGGAGAAGAATGCATATCGTTACCAGATAACTCAAAAAAACTTTAGGAGGACCAACAGCTCAACAAGCAGCTGTTTCAGAAAAAAGCTGCACTTTTAAGTGAGAGGTAGAGAGATAAATGGAGAGCTTTATTTTATTAAATTCCCATTTAAGTTAATGACTGGTGGATTTTCTAGCAGTCAGCTCAGCAACATAAGCTGCATATAGGAGAGTTAACGTTAATGCTTTGAGACACAGAACAGGTTTAGTCAAGTGATTTGATTCCATTTGAGCTACGGATATATCTACATTCAACCACGAGGGAATCACATGCTGCCATGAACAGAAAAAACAATCATTTGTTTGTGTCTTGGTAAATCCAGCCTTGGTGTGAGTTTTCTAATAAAATATTCAGCCTAGGGCAGACAGCATACAGATGGCAAGTGAAGTTAAAATCACCAACTTCATCAAACAACATTATTTTTATCATATTATGTTGGTTATTAAATTATGTTGGTTAGGTTAAATTAAATATAAGTCTGCTGCTGAGACAGGCAAAAATATATCAAATGGAAAAAGCACATCTCATCATCATCTAAGTGTTTTCAATTGGCTGATCTTCATCCTTTACAGGATATTTTCAACTTAGGTAGAAGTCTAATGGCGTGTTTCCATTGTCCATTAGCTTCCACTCAGTGGTACAGATTAAAAAAAACACACAGACACTTACGCACGATATATGCGCATTTCAACTGAGACATCATTGTCTCAAATTATCAGTTTCTTCTTTCTTTTTGCTGCAGTTAAACCGTACTCTCTTCCATAAGTAGGCTTCTTAGGATCCAGCTGAATATTAATAACAGAATGTTAAGTAGTAGTTAGAAAGGGAGATTCACTCTCAATAAAATAAATATTTAGACGAGGAGAGACTATTCAGAATTCAAACCCGCCTCTGTTTTGCTGATTATCATCCTATACCTATACCTGCTATTCTTCTTTTTCTGTTGATCTGTGTCATAAAAGCCTAATTATTTCACTGCGACTCAAAGTTCAAGTGGGGTGAATACGTTTTATTGGCTACTTTCTATTTCAAATGCATTGAAAAGAATGTATCTAAACTACATACATAGCTACAAGCAGGGAGAGTGAACTGTGAGTAAAAGAAAGCTGGTCTCTGCATGTGTGTCCTCAGGGAGAGTTCACAACTGTCAGTGTGTGACCAGCTTAGCCCTGTGCTGTTACACTCACTGCTAAAAGACACAAGCACACAAACTAACAGGAGCACCAGCAAGCATGACACACAAATGAAGCAATGGAAACACTGGCATGTTCAGCGGTGTACACAAGCACAAGCGAAATACACACACACACACTAAAGGGCCAGAAAAAAGGGTGAGGCTGGTGACAGTCGCTGTCCCTGTGTCAGTGTCAGTCTCTCCAGAGGAATAAGGCAGTGCCCAGTGGTGACACTCAGCCTGTCATCACAAAGTGACATAAACGACCCACTTTCCTTTCCAGCTAGTGCTTCCCCGTTGTCAGCGCTTCATCTTCTAAGTTTGTGTATCTGATTTTACCTTACTCTGATTCTGTCTTGGTCTCCGTCTTTGAAGCTCTATATTCAAAACAAAACGCAAAAGAAAATAAAGGATTTCAAAGTCATCAATAAGACCAGCGAGGAGACATTTCCATTGACCTGTAAAGTCACACCAATAGAGTGTAGTTACGCCCCAGCTTTCTTTCAGAAGAACTTTTCTACAAAACCTCACTTTTCCATAAGTAATCTTGTCAGTTCTAGTGTTAATCTCCGAAAACTGTTGAGTGACACATCTTACCCTAAGTTTACCATATAGGCTTTGTTCAAAACTGCCTGCTTTTTTATGTACTCTATACTTTAAGTAAAGATAAAGAACATTTTTTAAGTTAGAAATAGTCCAAACCTCTTTTCCCATCAGAAATATCAGGGCCTGATTTGAAGGCACTGTGTCTGAGCTTGACATCAGAGCAGATGTTAATGGAAAAGACACTGTTGACAGAAGGAGATGGATTAATTGTGGGTGGAAAGGAGATGGATGAAAAGAACTTGGTAAAAAGTATCATCTGTGTAAGAAATAGGGTATCAAAAAAGTGTTGTGGTGATGGATGGATGGAAAAAAATGGACTGATGGATTGTGTGAAATGCTTAGACAGACAGATGAAGGGATGAAAACGCAGCGTGGCAGTATACATGAACGGTCGCAAATGGTGACGGACAAGTTGATAAACCGTTTAAGAGACAGACTGCTATATGTTTAGACAGGTGGATATATACAGAGATGCATTTCTGACAGCCAGACAGGCAGGTCTTATTAGACATTACTAGTAGTCTTGTCAAAAATCTGCCCTGTCTTCTGCAAATTATGTACACATACAACTGTTGTGCATTTGCTTAAAACATGTTCGAGGAGAAGCTATTTTGAGTAAATAACAATATGATGAAGATATGATAATACGATTTCAACAAATTTTATAAATATATATAAAGTGTTAAATGATGCCATTGTTATATTGTTGTTTAGTAACTACACCAGTAATAATTTGGGATTTTCACAGTAGTAACAGTACTAACTTTAATGGACTGACAGACTAAAACTGTATCAAATACCTGAAAGTAAACAATTTAAAAAGTTGGGTGAAGGTACTGGATGACCTTTATAGCTATAAATGAAAAACCCCACACAGAAAGGTTGTTATCACCACAGCAGCGTTTGTGAGAACCATTACTTCCTCACATTGCAGCTTAATGGAAATATTGTTTTGTGGCAGCTCAGGAGTGCACCGACATCTGATTTCTGGTGTAGTAAATGCTCAGTGGCAGGCTTTCTCAGTATAATGAATTTAAAAATTGATTAAGTAAGCAAATTTTTCTCATCACCATCATGTAGAAATGCCAGAAAGCATTTTTTTTGCACCTGCAAAACAAAAAAAATGCTTTCCTGAAAACAGCAAAGCAAATAGCGCAGCATTCTCCGCCAGACATGAGAGGAGGGACATTTAACAGAAAAACGTGTTTTTGTCAAACATCTCACGTTTTGGATTCAATGTGGTTTAAATTTGCTGTTGAAACCGTTATTTCTACGTACAGATTGGTGACAAATGAAAGGACAACACAACATAAAAGGTGTTGAGCCACCACGAGATGTCAGAACAGCTTGAATGCTTCTTGGCAAATATTCAACAAGTCTCTGAAAATGTACTGGGGAGATACAACACTAGTCCTCCAGATATCCAAGATATTTCTTTTTGCTGTCTGTCTAACATGTCACTCCAAAGTGTCAATATCTGGTGAATGCAAAGGTCACAGCATACTCTCCAAACCATTGGAAGAATGTGCATTTCTTAGGTTTTCCCCACTCATTTATTCAGGTTATTTCTCTGATCGCTCACCTGACTGAATGTTTAGTTTCCTGCATGTAAATGTGCTAAAACGGGGGTTCACTTTATTGCATGTCCAATGCTAACACTGACCAAATCTCTGGTCTATTGGTTTTCCTTTATATTATATTTAACCAATTTGAAAAACAAATGTTAGGTATTTTATTAATATATCAACATTTGTGTATATTGGTTTTACAAGTGGTCTTATCTGAATCCTACAAAAACGTTTACATTGCACATATGCATAAGTGATGACAAGTCTGTGCATATGAATATTTCCTATGTTAAAAGAAAACTTTGAAAACCTTCAAAGCATCACTGCCAAATAATTTGCCTTGTTTTACAAAAACACATTCCTTTTAACCAGTGCTGTCATGTATTTTGTAAACAATCTGTGTTCTGCTTAAGTCTCAGATTCAGTATTGCATGATCCCCACTTCCTTTTTATATTACTTGCCTCATATGTCACATACTCCACATGCGCAGACATGCACACAAAAACCCTCACCCACAGACACTCACGCACAGGAAGAGCGATTTTTAGCATGACATTGAAAATTCCCTTTGATCTTCATGTTAGCAGAAGTCTGAGCTGTTTACTAATCAGCGAGTGTGAATAGAAAAAATATGCACGCGCAGTATCTCAGTTTTACACATACACAGATTAGTGTGTGGGTACAAAGAAATGTTAGTGGGCTACATGAAAATCACCATGACGCTATTTACTGTCATACGGAATCCACTCTGATAACCCATGCAATGTCAGATGACTAGAGTCATTAACAGGACTTAAACGCTTCTGAATTCCACTTTCTGAAAGAGCAGGAGAAAAACGAGAGTTGTGGGTGTGGTGGAGATTGCAGGGAAGAAGATACAGGCAGAGGAAAGAAGAAGGGAAAGAAGAAACAGCAATAATAAAAGAGAGAAAGAATGAAAGAGACAAAAAGTCATGCTTAACCAGTTTTATTTGCTGCTGCTGGTCTTAGATCCAATTGAAGCTACTATTTTTGGTTTTCTCATTTCAAGAGCCAAAACGTTTGGCTGATTTTCTTGTTATATGAGATTAAACTTTGTTGTTACTTCTGTTCTTTGGACATAAGTGCCCAAAATAGTTTATTGGCCATTTACTCATTGTGGAAGCCAATTGTTGAGTTTAGGATGATGGATGGGGATGAATAAATCAGGTATAGCAACTGTGTTTCCTCAGTCACTCTTATCTACTTCCTCTTTCAGATTTCTTCCCAGATGGACTTCCTGTGTTGCCCTAGAGACCATTCATCACCGTGACAACCATGTACACCACCTGCAGTTATTGCTTGAGTCTATGATTATAAGGAGAAATGCTGCTCGATGTACAGCACGCTGTAAAATGCATATTGGTTGTGTTTGTGTGTATGTGAAGGGTAGAGAGTGTGAGGAACATGAGGAGTAAGTAACTGTATATACATATATCTGGACAACCTCTTGCACACTCACTTTTTTTAACTTCAAGTATTCTTCCTTTCAATTCTCTCTGTGGTGCCAAGCATGGCACTTTATATCACTTTAATCTACTTTACTGCTGTGTTAAACAGAGGACAGAGCAGTAATGAAAAATATCTATCCTGATTGAAAATGCCACAGTTGTTACTGCCGGCTGGCTTGCTCTAAGTATTCACAAAGATGGTAATTTAAAGCACAATTAGAGCTTTGTAAAGGCTGAGAAGGGGCAGCGGTGTTGGCCACCGTGGCAGAAAAATGCAGGTATGTGAACATGCAATGGGTTAGGGTACACAAATAACACAAGGCACTCAAGTACAAATGCACACTGACCAGTTGCTCTACTCATTAAAAGCAGCTTCCATGGCATTTAGAGCAGTGACTTCATGTTAATGAAAAATTAGGCAATTAGACCAACAAGTTGTTGCAGACTATCTGGAAATTACTCCGCAAGATGTTTTTTTTTCTACAAGCACAATGGTTTATGAAACTTTAATGATCACCATGTTGTAGAGGTTAATGGGATACATCAAGCTGTTGACTGAGGTAAGATATATGATACAAACAACATTAAAACCCCACAATTTATACAGTAGTATGTTCTGTAGTTGGCGTTGGGATCTACAGGGAATTGGGCCAGATATTACAGATACTACAATATTTTGATCATGTAGAGCAAGAGGCCATGCCACTATGTATGCTGCTGGATCTTGCCTCACTTGTAATAAATTCACAAACATCATTAGCTTCTTACTGAAGAGAGAGATGTGCCCTTCATTATATCATGTTGCGACAGAGAAAGAGAGATCATTAAAGTTGAGTTGTATCCCACTGGGATTAAAACATTAAAAAAAATCTGACACAGAGGGAGGCAACTCTAATTAAGAATTTCACAACGAAAAAAGGCATGACTGAACTTAAATTCAGTAGAAGCAAAACTAAGAGCTCGACATAAGAAACATATAGACAGATCTATTGCCCTCACTCTGAATTAGAGAACAAGCTCAGAAATCTCAAAACATGCTTGTCCACTGCTCTTCCACAGTTGAGATGGCTCAGGCGCTGTGTTACGAGGCCCACAGGGACTTTTTTTTGGAGGTGTACTGGACACATTCAGCTGGGAGGAGACCCTGGCAGACCGAGTACATGAGTACGTCTCGCCAACTGGAACACCTGGCAGTCTCAGAGGAGCTGTCTGGGTTGATTTGCTTTCCCAGCATTCAATGATACCTGACTATACGGACACATGTACTGCAACTGCCCCACTGCGTGTGTGGGAAATCCATATTTGAACTAAGTACATGGTCAGAATGGCATGAATATTTGCAGTAAATGTCTGTTCTGTAGAAATGTGTAAGTGGTCAGATAAATGGGTATACTATTATGTTGTGTAATCCAAAGAGCTAATTATGAACTATTTTCTTGATATATGGTAGACACTTAACAACATGCACATGAACACACATCTGCATATTCTATTATTACAGCAAACAGTATAATGATGTACAAATAAGTGGCTGTAGATGTGTGTCTGAAATTACATTTAAGAGTTGAGTAACTTAGAAACAAGCTGTCTACCTCAAAACATGCACCTACAGTACCAATTACCAACCCAGTCTGCACAAAGATCTGCCTTTGTGCGTGTGTGCATACATTGGTATTGATAAATCAAAGTTACAGACGGAGTACGAAAGCTATCGATTCAGTTGTTAAATAAGATGTTTTCCATTCCTATGGTGGTTACATTGAAACAGCCAGGCGACCCATTTCCTCTAAGTACCAATTAGAAGTGCAGTTTTCTCTCTTCACACCCACAAACTGCTCTGTAAGGTGCCCCCAGATGCTTAACTAACCAACCTAATGTGAAGGAAGAATATAATTGCAATTTCCAACATCTGTCTAGCTAAAGACTTAAGCAGCAGACTCACCAGAGACCATCTAGCTGAACATATTACTAAAACTCCTACTCCTATTTTTCTTAGTTAAAAATAAAGGAGAAGAAAAAGACGAGTTTGGAGCTTTAATAGTTACGAAATGAATCAGCTTTTGATGATGATCCCTAACTGAATCCAGCAGGAAACTGATTTTTCAGGACACCTCCCAAAAAAAAC
>JAVQJL010003369.1:0-23561 GCA_036024295.1 Nannoperca obscura
ACATCGCTACTGGGGGTCAGCATCTGCCTTCCTCTTTCGACCTGCAGGACAGCGAACCTGTTCTGGAGGCCGTTAAAACGGAACACGCTACTCTGCGACGGTTCTGCCAGTCACCCCGCCGAGGAAACGCCTTCAACAAAGTAGGCAAACTTTACAATTAGCTGTTGCGATCGGAGTTGATGTAGAATAAGTGGAATCTGAGTTCTTTAAATTAGCAACCCCTATATAAGCTGAAATCCCCTAGTTTCTCCTTTTCACGCATTTCCATCTTCATAGATAATACGATATCTGAACATTAATAAGTGTAGAAGTATTTATACGCTACAGCTGCCACAAAAATAACACAAGGAAAGGTTTCCATCTTTTCCTTTTTAAATTTGCAAAAGGCCCTTAAAAAGCTGGTCGAATCAAACATTATAGATGTCTCCTGTGATGGTTAAGGTTAAGACTGTGGGTTTAAGGGGGTGGCAAGTGAGGCAGCTTCTTGATTAGTGAGACAACTCGCTTCTCCGCCAACTTCCCTCAAATTCCCGCTCTCTGCCATCTCTCTGACGATACATAATTGCAGTTTATTACCTGTCTCTTATTAAAATGAATTAGCATTTTAATGAGACTTTGCCAGATGGTGTCTTGGTGTGGTACTGGAGAATGCTAGATGGCTGCTACAACTGCACAATGAATGCTGCAGACAATTTAAGAAAAATATATTGAATGCTGTTCCCCTTTCACTCGTTTGACAACATGGACTGACAGTATTTGTACAGCAAGTTTATGCTATAGTTCACATAAAGATATTTTTTATGTGGAGTGAGCACGCATTAACTTGTGATTAGGAGATGAAACGTAAGTATGTCGTTCATATGAGCTACAACTGTCAAAGCACATCAAGATCAATTGCTTGCATGCTGCAAAAGGCAGGTGGTTGTGGCTGAGGAGGATCTATTCTATGGATCAGAACTGCAAATGAGGAATATAATTAGATAGCTTTATCTCACTGGCTCAGGCTGGGTTGAAAGTGTGTGTCTGTGTGTGTGTGTGTGTATGTCTGTCTGTGTGTGCACAAACACATTGGTAGCGGGGAGGTGGGTGGCACTATAACATCAATGTTAGCAGCAGGGGAGGTAATCAAAATGTTGGGCACAATGTTTCGCTCATTCATTTGAGGAGGTGTTAACTCTGGAGTGGACAATCTGATTACACAATATCAGTGTGGGTGTCAACAGGCCAGGGCTTACATTTCCTTCCTAAACTGAGGCATCCGCTTTGAACAAAAGCTTGACATTTCCTTGCTACCCCAACGCAGCTCTTTTGATTTTTGTTTACTTTTGTGATAAAAGAGAGCAAAATAGCTAGAGGGCAACTGAAACAAAAGAAAAATGTGTGGTCACTGGTGGCCACATTTTTCTCTAGAAGAAATCCATAGTGAAAAGATCTGGTCTATATGTTTGAGCTGCCAACCTGAGTCAGTCCATATTTCACCAATTTTGTTAAATTAAAAACTTCAGTTGTTGACATGTATATATACTAGATATACTAGAGAAATACATAACCTTTCTACTGGTTTAAACATTTGATGATGCAGACAAAGAATGCTTGCATGATATCCATAAGAGTACTGCTCCGATGGAAATATCAAACTCTATCACTCTTATATCTTATAACTCTTTTAGTCATTTCAGACAGTCCAGTCACACTGTAAAGTAATCAGATACAATATGGTTAGTAAAAGTTAAATTATTGTTTTTAAGTGGTCTCCATTGCTAGTCTATAAATTACGTATATGTGACTGGGGGGTCGTCGCTATTTTACATTAACTGGAGCTATACCGACAAATAATTTCATCTTCATTGCTAATTGGTCAGCAGGGGTAGCCATCATGTTTAATTTCTGCAGAAATACATACTTTATACTCTTAATGCTCTGACGGCCTCACTACATTTGCCAGCTTTGCCTCAATCTATGTTTACAAAAGGGACCAGGCTGTATTTTCTCCCTGTGTCTTCTCCTGCATGCAACGTGAGCCATACTGTCTTCAATTCACACTGTGAAATACATTTACAGTAAAAACTCAGCACAGATGGCAAAGGCAAGAAACACAGATTACTTTATTCTCAAAGCCACAATTAGCGCTTTGTCTAGATTATTATATTTTGAAGGGTGCTGAAAGCACGATTTCACATAAAGAATTTTTGCAGTAAGACATCAACATAAAGAAATCTGGTTCTGCCTCAAAAACAATATACACAATTATAATTCCACAGGGAAGAGCCTCTTGCTTGCATTATGCATATAACTATCCATTTTAAATAGTCTTGAAGTGATTAACCAATGCAACGTCAAGAATCCTTCATAATATTAATATATGGAAGAAAAAAAACATTAGCCTTGATTACCCTTTATTTATTAAAAGTATTGAAATTATATCTGTGATGTGAGTGCCTAATTATTTGACCTGATAAAGATCCTAGATGATTATTATGAGTGGGAATTGACTTCTAATGTGCTGGCTGTTTATTTCTAGACTTCATTTCCACTTCACTGGATGTCCTGAGGAGGATTATCAACCATTATGGCCTCACTGGACAGACAGAATACACCTTAGAGCTGTTGACCTCAAAACTGTTGTGCTCCAAAAATCTTATCAGCCTGTGTGAACAAGCCTAAACCTCTGAATGAACCATACTGTTAGAAATCTTCCCCACAACATATTGCTTTTTAAAAAGGGTGAGTGAATAAATTAAAGATATTTTTCACACACATAAAAAAATGCATCTGAGCTGAGGGGAGATAGCATATGTGACAGGTACATTCAATGAAAAAAAGTGAGTTCAAAGTCTCCCAGAAAGTCCAGCAGATCATGTTTTACTAAGCTTAAATTTAACTGGTCAGATAAGATGTGCTGCCTCTCTTAAAAGCAGTTTTCTCCTTCATTAATTTGCACTTTTCTTTCTTATACAGTGTCATTCCCAGTTTAAAAAGGCTGGAATGCTAATTAACTAGGCACATAAAGGCTGTCTAGAAAGAGAAACAGCAGAAAAAAAAGATCTATAACAGCCCAGTGCTCTGTGGGATATTGGGAGATTCTCCACCCCTCCCTCTCCCTTACTCTGGTAATGGGCTTTCTCTCCCTAGGCTGCCCAAGTACTGTATGTGTGTCATTATACATACTGCTCCGCCCAAACACACACACACACACATACTCACAAGCACACATGGCTGTACAGATCTATTCACACTTGTGGATAGATTAATTAATATGTATTTCATGTATATATGGTCCTTAAGTATACCACGAGCAAAATCCTTTTAAGCACATCAGATAACTTCTTTCAATTCCAACTTCTGCAGGACTGTGGAAAAGTCATGCATATATATTGTACGGTATATAAATAATCACATGCATGACCGTGCACAGTCCGCCCAGCCTTCGTACATGTAGCCACATGACAGCTGCATATGAAATGCTAAGCTTTCCATTCTAAAAAAATGTTTGACTAGAGTAAGCAATATGTATCCATTAGTGACTTAAACACAAATGTTCTCCCCTGCTAGCTGTTTGATTATAATTAAATTACATTCTTCCCTGGGGAAAGCAGGAATCCTGATGTCTATGTGGTATGCCACAGTGGGAGCCAGTGACACACAACGGCAGAGAAGAGCTAGACAGAGGGAATGACAAATTATAAACACATGTAATTTAAATGATAGCATTAAGGAATCGGAGGGGGGGGGGGGAAACTGCAGGGAAAACAAACAGCAAAGAAACATTTAAATGTGCAGCAGACCCCGTCACATCATGAATACACTAAATATGCACAGCATCGCCAGATATTTACTGTAACGTGGTCGTCATCCCCAAAAGCTCGCTCATCCGTTATGTTAGTTATTCATTGTCAGAATCAATTGAGTCTGCTGACTGTCAGTGATGTCGGGCTTATTGGCTGACGAGAGGTAAGGAGCACACACATTCGTTTGCAGTCGAGACAGTGGCATAGGACAATCAATGAACCTCAGGAGAGAGCCCCTCCACACGCCACCACTTCAGCCGCAGCACTTTCACAAGTTTGACAATCTGATTTGCCTCCAAGATCGGGTAAGAAATGACTCAAGATTCCTCATGCGGTTTGGAAAAAGAGAAGAATTTCAATTATTCAGAAGGGTAAAAGGGAAGGAGGCTTTTGAATGTCAAATACCAATTCAGGCACCTCCCTGCCTGATGGAAAAGAAGAGAGGAAGAATGTGTACAAATAAAAAGACTAGAAGACATCCAGAACTGGCTTGAATGACGTCTTTAGAGACTAAACAAACATGCCATTTCAATGCAGTTCATAGAAAGGCATGGTTCTGATCTTGTGCTGGAGGGAATACTGGTATCCCACTCTGTCTGATATGCAAAGCCAACGTCTGGATTTTGAAAAGAAAATCTTTACACACACTGTTTGCTACTTGATGTATCTTCATCCCCAAATCAGCACCAGTCTTGCTTACAGGCAAACTCTTTTGTTAGCTTTCGAAATTTGCAACGATACACTGTCAGCATTAACTCAACATCATCTCGCCAGCTACTTAAAACACTCTCTTGTTTTAGTTTTTTTTCTTTTTGGCCGAGGTTTCTTTCAGATGGACACGGGTAAAATAAGAGACATGTAAATTCCACAACTAAAAACCTCTGACACACCGAAGGATGCTCCCTGAATACCAAGCACTGATAATGAAGTCATTTGTTTGAGAGTTGCCAGGTCTCCCACCAAGGCTGGTATTAATTAGTCGGTCAGCGCCTCAGAAAAGGCAGCTTCCTTGTGATAATTAGAATTTAAGTACATTTCACCTGTTTATAAGATATGTAACCATATCTTGAAAGGACTATGTCTACATTTATTGCCTTTTATATTTAAAGGATTCACAATGATGACAGTTGATAAAACAGTGCTGTTTTATTACCTTATCTATGTGCCATATCCTTGTGCTTATGTTTTGTTACTATACCGATGAAATTAACCGTGTCTCCAAAGAAACTGCAGGAGAGAAATAAAGCTGCATATTCTGTTGGAAGTTTTACAGACGGAAGGCTTTTGTAAACCACAGAGGAGGCAGAATACTGACTCCTGTGACAAATTGCTTTCTTCTTGCCGCCGCTGACCCCAGACCTCAAGATTTGCACTTGTATGTGCATTTGACAACTTTGTGGGTGTGCATCTAGGCTTATTTGTGTGAAAGACATATCAATAATAGAGCTTACCATTGACAGTGAGAGAAACTTCCTTCTCCCCAGCTCCTACACGTGGGACCACAGCTCGGCATACATATTTCCCAGCATCCTCCTGTCTCACGGATTTCAGTGTAAGGAGGTTCTCATTGCTAAGAACCTGCAGCAAAAAAAAGTCAAATCAGATCATCAAATACAATGACAGCAAAGGCACCTTCATACTTGAAATACCAACAAGGCAGCACTGTGGGTAAAAAAAAAGGCAGCACATGAACCATTTAATACTTTAAAGGGCACCTCTTCTTAATTATTAAAATCCAATTTAGGGTCTGAACTCAGTGGAATAAAGGGGTTGGCTTTGGCCTTTGATGTTGACAAACAGAAAGGTGGAATGCAACAGAATTTGTGGATCAAATCAACAGATCATGTGTGAGACCAGGTCACCTACAGGCTGGAACTATAATGACCACAAAATCTTAGATTCTAATTTAATTTAAATATTTAAAAACACATGACTGACATCAAATAACTACCAATTACTTCATATTGGTCTTTGAGGCCCTGGGATCATAGGAAGTCTGGAATACAGGCTTTATCAGAGAAGAGCAGCTTTGAATCTAGTGTAAGCCACAGTATGTGATGGTCAATATATTCTTACCACTCCAGATCCCCTCTTCATCCACACTATGGTAAGAGAGGGATTTCCTGTCCAGGCACAGTTGAACACGGCGTCAGATCCAAGGTCCACCTGCAAGGACTGAGGCTCTGCAGCCATACGTGGACCAACTGTTGAAATAAACACCATTAACTGTTTACTATACATCCACAATCAGCTGTGGTGGCAGCAGCTCTTGAAGCTCAGTGTTAAAATATACAAGACAGTAAAAATCCATAACCACATTGCTGACATTATTGAAATGCATGCAGTATTGCTTAAGGAGCCACTCACAGTAGACGTCGACATTGCGGCTGATGTTGGTGCTGCCAAGAGGGTTGGTGACCTCGCAGGAAACAGGCTCAGTAAAGAAGGAGTGGTCCACAATAACCTCATATGTATCTCCAGAGACCTCCTTGATTATACTTCCTCCTTTGGCCCACCTGGTGAGAGGATTAGAAAGCAGAAAAAGGAGACACAGTGAAAATGAAGGAAAGGGGGAAAAGGCATTAAGACAGGTTTTAACACCTCCTTATGGCAATAGCATTCTTTTGTGTAAATAAATCATCATTCTAGGGCAGGTTTTCTGTGCTGGCTTCAGCATATTTTTGTGGCAGCCCTCCATGCTGTGACAAGCTCCCTGGCGACTCGGAGCAGACAGCACGTTCCTCATTACGCCACGCACAGAGTGCCAGCTAAGAAAAACAAATCACAGAATGACAAATGGGTTGCTCCCCCCACCTATGAAGACATTGGTTGAAACATACTGTATAAGACACAACAGCTGATGTTAATAAATTGACACGGGATCAGATAAAGAACATCTGTTTGTGCTTGTGAATGATGAGTTTCTGTGACAGGGAAACAGACACTCCCCTCGTGTTTAGGTGAGACTGTTATGATGTCACGGCAGCGGCGCCTCACTCTGCGTGGAGTGGATGACTCTCTGCTGCTACAACAGACGAGGCCCATTTATAAAAGTGGAGTGAAGGCATCTGTGGAAGTCTCAGGTCTCTTTGGAAAATTTTGACGCCGCTGTGAGACACATAATGCATCATGCATCTAAACGCTGCCATCCTCCACAATAGAGATGTGGCTGCATGCTGATGTGGCAAATGAAAACAATGACAATGGAACCGGTGCCTGTCTCCATTTTGTAATCCTGCCAGTACTGAAAGCCGTTTTTACGGGATAGGGAACTCATTTGATTTCCATGACTAAACAGGCCCCATGTTTGACTGAAATGCTATCATTTAAATGAGAACAGATTACCTCATTCAATCGGTAAGTGAAGTGAAGCAGAATTCTAATTGAGCTTCATGGGATGTTTTTGCATTTTTTTTCCAGCAGTAGATCTGCGTGACAACGATACAGCTGAGAGCTCTGCAACACCTGTTTCCAAAAATATTGAAAATAGGGCAGAAGGGTGTTTTTGGCCTATCTCATACAATGGTAGTATAGTATAGTGTCCGAGTGTCTTTGTATGCCAGCAAGTATGAGCAGATGCACCCTATATAAGCTTAGGATATGTTATATACACACTTTATATCTAGTCTCATTCTTTGAGTAGCATAATATCATATTCCCCAAATATCAGCACAGAAAATCATGTGTATGCTACATATCAAAAGATTAAAATAATGTTTAAACTATTTTATTAAAGATGATTATGTTCTGAGCGCTGTGTCGCTGAATACGAAACCATAATGAATATTTCCGCTGCTGTTCATATTACGATGATGATGAAGGTGACGATGATATTAATTACACTGGTGACAGTTGTGGTATGAAGACAATGATTTGAATGATGACAACAATGATAATGATGATGAAGACAACAATGTTGATGAAAAGGATGATGCTGATCGTTCATGAAAGTTCATTCTTGCTCTTGGCTTTGACGAAACAATCTCTCCTCAAAGTCGAATAAGTAACAGCTGATGAAGATCATTTCATAGGACCAGAAGCTCCAGAACAGGTACTAAAGGGACCTTTAGGATAGCTTGATCTGTCATTGACTGGTCATGATTGTGATGCTCATGACCATTATGATGATGACAACAATGATGCATGATGCTTGTTTATCGGAATGTCACTGTTTCCACCTACACTTTACCAGCTCATACTGTAGGAGTTGTGATGGGGTAAGCACAGATGTTTGGGCAGCCGGCCGCTCCCGAGTGGAGTTTGCGGCTGCCAGGTTTGGGAGACCTTGACAGCGTTAGAGGGAGCAGAGACAGAATGCCGTGGTCCGCAGGGAGCATGGGAGCTCTGTTGGTGTGCTGGGTCTTGTCCAAGACTCATGTCTAAACATATCTGGCCCAGGGTAACACAAACACCTGCATTCCCTTTGGGAGGTTAGAAGGGCCAATGCAAGCTTACTCAATAGCTGACTCACTTTACACTGCTGTATCCTATTCAGGGATTTGATTCAGACAAAGGGTGTGAATCCTTTACGCTTGAGTGCCTCTGTGAGTGTAAGCACATGTGCGTACAAGGTGTGTGTGTGTGTTTTTGCGCGTGCATGAGTCTGTAAGCTAACACTGTTATACAGATAAACAGGTCTGCCGTTAATGGAAGCGGAGACGTTGAAGGGGGGAGAGTTTTATATTTGGTGAATGTGATTAAAGCAATAAAACAGTAACAATTAAATTAGGCAGGTATCTGTGTCATCAGCCTCAAGAGTCACAGTAAATCAGGCCCCACAGTTATTATCAGCATGGTTAAGCACAGCACAGTTTCTTTCTCCATTACATGCATATTGAAAGTGAATTCTCAGTGGAATATAAAATAAACACACAGGGTTAGTTATAGCATGATGTTATTTTGAGTTATTTTATATTCTGCCAAGGCATTGAAGTAAGTCATATACATACATACTTATATGTATAAATTAGCTGTTTAAAAGAGTGTCATGTGGGCTATGCCATTAAACCTGAAAAAAGTAGGACCGCAGAAAAGTAGTTGAGAAAAGTAGTTATATTCATTGCATTTTTCTTCAGGGTTATGATAAACTTCTTTGGGGTTATTGCAGACTTTTTATGTTTAGTTCCAACTTTCAGAGTAATTTCCATCTTGTCAGGGTGGCATTGATTTGTGTGTTCGCAGGAACGGTGCACATTAATCTTAGTTGTGAATTACTGAACCAATTACATTTCAGGTGTGGCACCTAGGCACTTATGTTCTTGAAAGTAAAGTAATACTAGAAATGAACACTTATTTCTTTCACACATTTTACGTAAGTCTGGCTGCAGATAATGCAAACATAAGAATGTGGCTTGGGTACAGTAGCCTTGTCCAAGAACACAGCTTCATATATTAATTAACTACCTGCAAGGTTTGCAAAGAAGGAAAATATGGTGATTGCAGTGTCAGTCAAAAGCAAATAAATAATCCAGCAGCAGCAGCAACAACAACAACAACAACAACAACTACACTAAGAACATAAGTGTGGTGGTGACGGGAATGTTATTTGCTGCAGTGCCAAAGGAGGGGGTTTTGTTGTCACTCTGTGCATGGTTGTATGTGCAGACGAGGGACCTGATTTGCTTTGTTTATTATTATTTCTCTTCTCTCTGGTGGGTTCTTGTTTGGATCTGAGAAAACCCTCTGTGTCTTCATCAGAGGGTGGTTGAGTGATTGTGATGTATGCCAGTTAGCCATCCTAGCATTATAAACAGTAATGAAGATGTTCCGACCCACTCGTCTTTTCCTCTCAGAGAGTGTTGATTCCCTGAGTGCAGACTGAAATACATTCCCATTACTCTTACTTCATTCACACTTTCAGCGCCACTTTCATCTTCTCTTCCAACCCACGCCTCAATACCAAGTCCTTTCCAATCCCTTGACTTGCTCCCTCTTTACTCTCCCCTTGTGCTGTGTTCTGACAAAGGTTCAGGTATCTGAAGGTAGAAATATATTTTATTTGCATTTTCACATTTAAAGTCAGATTCATTGAACCAGTGTGGCACTCATGAGGGGTTGTAGGCATCAGGAAGCACAATGCCTTTGACAAGTGCCCCCCACTATCTTGGGTCTGTGTCTCAAGTGTTCATTGAATTGGAGGATGGAAAAGTGGCGCAGTGCACATTGGGAATAGATGGCTCTCTTGGGGATAGAAAAGAGGCCATCCGTCTAAGAACTACTCTGTCTTTCCGCCATATCTGATCTGGGGTAGACAGAGTGTATTAGCACTGAAAAATGTCCCCACACTGCTTGACCAGCTTCCTGCTCTCCTCTGTGATATTGCTCTCCAGAGGGGGAATTTGTGGGGGGTTCTCCCTAGTCGAAGCCTCTCAGGCAAGCATTATGAGGCCCAAAGATCCCCTGTCTACCATGCTATGAACTCCAATGGTGCACAGGAGTCCTGAAGCGCTAGTATAAATTGCAGATGAATCTAAATGGAATACTACGAAACTGGAGAACTGGTGAAGAGTATAACCTTGAAGTATCAAAAATGATTAGTCTGTGTGGATATTATTTAATCCCACAGTGGATTGTGTCAATGACAGAGAGCCAGACAGCAGGGAGAAAGAGAGAGAGAGAGAGAGAGAGAGAGAGAGAGAGAGAGAGATACATTACGTAGTGAGGAGGTGGAAGTTTTAGTCTCTTTTCACTTCAACCTGCAACCTTTTTTCATTCTGTAGTTTGTCAAAGTAAAAGAAAAAGTAATCTCAACCGGCACTGCATCTTAGCGCTTGATACCCTGGGGAGAGGTCTGATTGTAGCATTGATTCAGTCTCATAACAATGGAGGTGAAATCCCTTTGCAGGTGCAATAGACGTCCTGTCTATGCTGTGCACCTACACAATCAAATACAAACCTTGTTTTCAACAATATCACTGCCCTCCCTCCCCCTTTTCTTTTTCAAAAGGGCAGAATCCATCAAAAAAGGCCACATCTCTGTTTTGCCACCTGTGAGTGTGTTGTACATCCATTTTGTTTCCCAGTACCATTACAAGATTCAGAGTCATCCTATTCCTTTGCTATCGATTTCATTCCATTTATTTTTTGCCTGCATTTTTAAAACCTCCCACACAGAAAACCAGCTCTTCAGGATTACACTTCTAGAGGGCCATGTAAGGTTTTATGATAATAACAACTGTCCATTTTGCTTGATGCGTCATTACAGTTACAGATGTAGTAAGATAAAATGAAAAAAACAGATTGAGATTGAGAATGTGCCTATCAGATTTAATAAACAGAGGGCATGGGTGAGAGGAATGTAGCTTTTCATACTGTTAAAAAAAAAAATATTATGTATTAATGTTAGAAGACCTTCACAATCCAACAGTTGACAGTTTAACCATACTGCAGGTGTGAAGGACAGATATTGTAGAAAATGTAGCATTTAATCATAAACAAAATACAAAACAACAACAACATCAAAAGACAATGTTATTGAACGTTAACATTTTGCCTGGTGATAGGGATGTTGAATACCTGTATTTAAAAGGTTGGTAGAGTTAGCTGAAGCATCGAATGTACAGCTATCCCAACATGTATTGATGCACTTCAATGAAAGGTGCAAAGACGTTATATTTGCACAATGGCTTCAGGGAGCATTGAAAGCCCTTGACATTTTCTATATTTTTTGCTATTGCAATTTGAAGTAAAAAAAAAATGAAGTGAAAATCAACAACCTTCACTGAAAACATCTTCTCAAAAATGTTAGCAAACTTACTGAACTTTCAGAAATAAAGACTGGATGGGCCTCACCTACATTATAAAGAGTCATCTTTAAGTAATTCCAGTGATTTTCAGCTGCAGTCACTAAAGAACCTTCACATATTTCTTGTAAAACTACTGTATCTCAGTGCCAAGTTCCCAAACATGTTATTTCTCCAGTCTGTAGTCGTTGGAACTTTAGAAAAGGCAATAATCCTTCTAACCACAATTAGGTCTCTCTGTCCGCCACTGCTTAGAAACATATCGCATACCACTTCAAAGATCTGTAATTAACTTTCCATGCTTCCATGCTCACAATTGAGCATATCTATCACAAAAAAAAATACAACACAATGAACCAAAACTTTTAACTGCATGATCTTAAATTCAAACTTACAGTATGCACTATAGACTTTTTATAACGGGGGGGGGGGGTCCTACTGTACACTGTGGAGCACAACCCAATCTCACAAAAACTCTAATCTTGACCGGTTTATCAGATGTCATGCACATTATGTTTCCAGCTTTCCTCCAACACACTGATGGACATTTAACGTTCAAGGGAGATGATATGAACACAAACCAAACAGCGATGCAACAAAGCACCATATTACTTTGGTGCAATCCAGTGGAACATGACAAGGTTCCCCAAATGATTTTCCTGAGGTGTATTTTTATTAAATTTTTCAGCATGACAGTGTTTCATTGTTTTTCTCCTCTTCATTTCAAAGAATAGGCAGATAAAATGGTGTCATGGCATCATAAGTAGGTGTGAGGCAATGATTAATGCTATTAAATAATGGTGTCAAATTTGATTTAATGCGAAAATGTATTATCCAGGAACATTAATTAGAGAAGACCTCATTTAACGCTAATTGTACCACATTTTCTCCTTATTGTACGTAGGATCCTTCATGTTTTGTGCATTCATGGCTCGTGCAGGGGTTCTAGACACGCTTATTATTTATGATCTCACCTGTAGAGTGTGACAGGAGGGTTGGCCTTTGAAGAGCAGTGGAATTTCACAAGGTTGCCCTCCAGAACAGGCTGAGGCTCCACTGAGAGATTGACAAGGGGGAGATCTAAAAAAACATAGAGACACAAAGACAACCAATTACAGAACTGGCAGCCTCCTGAAACACCCTGTAGTGAACTGTAAGCTTGAGACAAACACTACGTTGTTGACATTTTCTATGGCTGAAAAGTTTTTTCAGAGAAAACAAAATACACTCCTTATAAATAGTTAAGAAAACATGCAACCTCAAAAGAAAACAGTCAAACACATGACATGCAAAATCAAATTTCAGGTTTATTTAGGAGACCTACATTTTCCTGTTTTTTTTTCTTGTAACCCAAAACTGATTTGGCAGCCTTTTATGTAGCTGTATGAAACATACAGTTCTTTAGCTAAATATACTCTACTTAAAACCAGTATCTAAGTTACGACAACTTTTCACTGTTTGTGGCATTTTCTCCCAAATAATAGGCAATTACTCCTGAATAATTTGATGTCCTATTTTATCTTTCTTCCACCCACGTAGGTTCTGGGCCTAGATACTGAATAACACTGTAGTGTACTTCACAGGTGTGTGAGAGAACACACTATTTTTATTCTCATTCATTCATTAGCAGTGTTATAAGGAGTGAATCAAAGAACAACTTGACTTGATAATGAGTTTCAGTAAATGGCAATTTAAAAACAGTGAATAGTCCATAGTTCAGTCCGATGTGATTAATACAATGAGCATCCTCCGTGATACAGTACAATTAAAACAGTTCATAGAATAACAAGCACACAGATTATGCAAATTTAATAAACAACTTAATTTATCCTAATTGACAAAGGTGGGACTCTTTTTGAAGATACGTGTTCATTTCCATATCAATCCGGTCCCGTGTGAAACAAACAGCTATTTACCCCACAGACTCAGAGAATGAATTTCAAGTAGGTGAAGCTATTTGTCAGGGTTTCTAAAAAGAGGCATGGTATATTTCACTGAGAGATTCAAATGCAGCAAGAGAAAATTTATCAAACTGACTCATAGCTGACCAGTAATTGTCAAAAGTGTATTTGTAAAGTTAATTAAGAATCAGGTGAATGGAGTGGTCCCTGTTAGAACAATTCATATACTCTAATTATGAGTTAGCTATCAAGAAAACCAAATATTGTCCAACACATTATGCTTGATGGGTATACATTTGTCTCATTTTAATTTTCAAAATTGTTGCACACTATTGGTGATACAATACAAGTGTATCATGTCCTATTTAACACATACTTGGAAAACAATCTGTACAATCTAACCTGTAAAGCTAAATGTTAAATTGTCTATTTCCATTCATAGTCGAACCTACCTTAACAGAATGAAATAATACTGAAAAAAACAAACACTTTACATTACACTCCCTGCCAAGGGAGTCATGTGCCATAAGCATAGAAGGGTAACTGACTTCTGAGATGCCACTTCCACAGCGGAATAGTCATTTGTGGTACTAGAGGCATAAAGGTATAAAGTAAGGCATCCTTGGGCTGTAGATTAGTCACAGGGGGAAAGTGCTGGTGCTGGTTTTGATGCTGGTGCAGCCATCTGTTTCAAAGAGGTATTAAGTCTATCTGCTCTGTGTTCAATAATACTAATGTACTAACCAGGGACTGTGTTTGGATGTGGATGAAGAGCAGTGGTGGGAAAAGAGATCCACACAGAATTAAAGAAGAACACTATGTATAGTTATGGAAATGCTGTGTGTGTGTGTGTGTGTGTGTTGGGGGGGGGGGGGGACGGACGGACTGCTTTTTACCCTGTGGCTGTGCAGATGCTCTGGGCTGGCTCAGCTGCCACAAAGCCCTAGAGAGGGAGGTGGTCCAGGTGCCATATTCCTCCTTACTCACACACACACACACACACACCATATTCCCCATCAGCAGACTTATTTCCCTCCTAGACAGTTGCCCCCCACCCCCGCCAACCACTCTGCCACATTCAAATCCATGAGCTCCACCTGTGCCAGTTTTCCCCAGGCCAGTAAAGAAAACAACAACATTGTGGATCCTGGAAGACTGAAGGCCACAATGAACCAGCAAGTCTCTCCAGGTACAGAGCAGCCAACTGTGTGTGTGTGTCTGTGTATTTGCATGTGTGGGCACATGTTTAAGGGGGGTATTAGTGCATATGAAAGGGCATATGGGTGTGTGTTGTAATAAAACAGGAAACCTATCCATGCCTTGAGCAGCAGTGAGTTTTAGCATTGCGAGAAGTTAATTGTATGGACAAAAACATGTGGGCAGAGGGAACCTTATGGGCAAAATGACAGATGTGGCAGTGGTGGAGGTGGTAATAAAATCCAGCAAGGAGTTAGAGAGTAAAGGGAGAGGCAGACATAAGAAGAGAGCGGGGGAGATCTGGAGGTGGTGGCTGTTCTAATAGACACAGCGTGTGTGTGTGTAGATGCTAATTGTTGAAGCCAATTTACAAGCCTTTTTCACTAAATATTTTCCTATACTCAAATCCTACACAAATGCTCATTACTGTCAGTCTGTTTACTAATGACTAATTTAGAGGTTTGAGGTGTATAAACTGACCACCACTTAAAAAAGACCTCAGTCCCTCTTAGCAAGAGGTATTGTCATAACAACTTTATATCCACTTCTAAGTCAGACGAGCAATTTGTTGTGTAGTTTCATCTCCCTATAGAACCACAAGTAAAGGCAACCATGGGTTGCCAATAGCTGTCAAGTCCGCCAACAAAGGCCTTGAGTGAATGAGGGACTGTCATTTCTCTCACATTTGACCCTTCAGATATAACAAACATCTACTTAATAAAGCCACTTTGATGTATAAATGCATGAGTTGCTGAGTGAGTGCATTTGAAGCATAATGCGACTGCACATCAATATGCAAAATTGTTAATTCCTTGGACTCGTCAAGAGAGTAGTAGTGAGGGATAGAGAGAAGGGTAGATAGATGGAAAGGGGGATAGTAAGACTGATCAGAGCTCCAGTGAAAACAACAGGATGAATTGGAATGGGAAGGTTAGTGTTATAGTTGGCAGACAGCTTTTGATCGGTTAGTTCAAAGTGGAAACCAGATGGTGTTTTTGGAACAATATTCCTACTTCTCTCTGTTTTTGTCAATATAGTGCCAACATAAATTCTTTTTTCCCTTTCTTAAAGCTCAATTTCCAATCTCTCTGGGTCAATGTAGACAGCTGTTCTCCAGTAAGACCAGCCTCAAACTCCAGGAGAGTCGGGTGTCACTGAAGAATGGGAAAGCTGTTTGTGGGCCATCAGCTTGTGGCTTATAGCCTTAGCAATATGGGCACCCTGTCTCGTGGCTGGCTGAGTGGAATACTTGAGGGAAGAACAGACAGACTGAGAACCTGAAGTCCAGCAAATTCATTATGAGATATTCAGCCATGAAACAGCAAAGAATTTACTCAGTTTAATCAAGGCAGATGTTCTGCAATTCACGTAGCAGCTTAAACAAGGGCATTGGAAGTGTGATATTTAGAAATTATGTCTTTACAAAGCCTAACATATGAGATCACATGAGATAATTCAATACTACATCATTAGAGCTTAAAACAATGTACAGAGAATCCTGACCATTTTTTATTTCCCCCTTACCGTACACTCTTTCCATCTCACTTTCAAATTCTGTCTTCAGATAAATTTACCATTATCTGCTTGATTAAGCAGGGAGAGCATGTAGCTACTACCAAAAACAAATCCTCCCCAATTGCACATCTGCATGTTCTTTATTAATTAGTCTCAACAAATGGCATTCATTTTCCTCCCACATGGCTCAGCTTGTCTGCAATGCAAACACACAGAGAAACTTGGCTTTGCTTGTCCCTAGTGTATTAATTTCTCACTACTTGTTTGAAAGCGTGTTTCTATGTGGGGCAATGCTCTGCAGATATGCAGCTGGACTAGAAAATATTGAGGAATATTTTAAGTGATGTGTGATGAGTGGGATTCAGCGGGACATGAAACTGGGATCAGAATCATATTCCACTGCAGTGGTTTTATGCCGGGGGTAGGGGAGTTTACTGATTAAAGTCCAAAGGGCATAATACAAGTTAAGTCATGCTGCCGGAGAAAACAGCATCAGGGGGCAGCCACCCCTCTGATATCAAATAATTACAGTCTGCTAATGGACTGGTATGGACAACTGAAGTCAGCAGTCTATCCAGGGTTCTGAATCACCTCTGTTAGCTCTAAATCCCTCTCATTTTGGCAACATCGCCAGTACATACTGTATTTAGATGCTAATTTGTCTAACCCTAGGTCAGATAACTCTGTATGAACTTCTGTTGGAATGAAAATGCTGAGGTGTATGTAAATCATGAGCATTAAAGTAATGATAAAATAAAATACTGTTGTAAAATGCATTGGATTTTAGGCCGGTTTAAGCTGTAGAGCAATGTGCCGGGTAGTGTTTAGATTACTCTCATTTGGATTGCTATAAGGATGGAGCAGAGAGAAAAGGGGCACCGAAGCTTAGAGGTGAGCAGAATACGAAATATTGAGAAGGGCAGACAGACTGAGAAGAGTTTAATTACTTTTGTTTCCATTAATATTATCTCACTAATACGGTCAATTAGATAACTCTGGGCAGGAAAATAAATGAGACTTTTAATTCTTAATAATGGGACTTACACACAAAGAGACATGCAATAGAAAATACCAGCATTTATTCAGAGTGTAAATGCTCAGTGCACATTATCCACAGTTTCAGGGAATACACAGCCATCGTGGGAAATCTGCTTATTTGCTGTCTTACCGAGAGTAAGATGAGAGCATCAATATCAATTTAGCTATTTAGAGAGAGCTAACACACAGAGTTTCACAGAAATATTTGCAAGGTATTAACCATGTATTCGATAGCTGTCCACTCATAATTTCCTACTTCTAGGAAAAGGGAAATAAAATTACACTTGAAGTTGAACCTCATATGACTGTCCACACAGCCAACACAAATGTTGCTTTCTAAAGACTCTTGAAATCATTTTTCAGAGCAGTCTAACCTCAGTGACTTACTGCATCCAGCCCTCACCAGGGTCCCACTTGGACTAATAGCAGCTGTTACCCAGAGACCGCCATTAATCCCTCATGAATGGCATTAAGTCCAAGCTGACCACAAAGAAGTAGCACACAAACAGCCTTCAGTGTGATAGAAGCTACAGGCACATTTGGCAATGTCTGATGTTATCCAACTGAACCACTTTGCGGTGAACATACTGTATTTCAGAGCTGGCCTGTACACTGGCTACATATTTTGTTAAATCCTGACATGTGACTGGTTCTTGGTGTAGAATAGAGGGAACACCCAAGTACAATTGTAAAGAAGAGATGGCCGAGTGTTCATTTCACAAGCTGACACGGAGCGCCTGAAGGAGCCATAGCTTTGATAGGTAGGGTGATGGCTTTCACCTTCTCTGAGAGAGGCTCACTAACACAGAAGTATACTGGGGCCGAAGAAATAGAGGTTCAGTTTCTGTTTCTCCTGCTGCAAAGAGGTAATTTACGCTCTCCTGTCGGGTCTTTTTCAATTGCCTGACAGGAGTCTCTGGCAATGTATGGACTCATTAACGACACCCTTGGAAATTATTTCATTATCTAGTCTGATTTAGTACAGATCTTTTAAGGACTCACCTTCGTTGGCTGCATCCTTTGGAGGATCCAGATCTCTGAATTAGGACACAGCTTTGGTGTGCTGCCACCTCTGTATGACAACAGCTGCTTCCCATCAATATTTACCACTAGGCTGTCCTACCACACTGCCTTCTATCGAGGAGCAATTGCATAAGTGTGTGTGATGTCTGGTCTTTGAAAAGAAGGTCCTCGAGTTTCATCTGCTAATATTCCCTTTTCCAGTGTCACTAAAAATGTATTTATCTGGCACCTGCTTTAATTGTAACAGAAAGACTGGGTGCTACTTTTCCTTATTCATATGTAAGTGGTTCTCTGATTTCCAACTTCACAAAAGTGAATTCTCACAAATGGAATTTTATCACTTCATACAAATAGCAGAAATAGACATACATTCGAATAATCACAGGAGCCTCTGATCCACAGACCTCTGTTTACAAGACTCAGTTCAAATGCAACTGCAACTCGGATACATAAGCACATATCTCTACAATTGACATTTATTGAGTGTTTACTGCATCTGTCTGCAGAACAATTCACAGTTCAATGTTTTGCTCAAAGTGCAGATAAGTTGTACATACAGTTTATATTTTTGTTAAAAAACATGCAGTGTTTCAGGTGCTGTTGTTCAACCAAGAACCTTGTAATCAAATTAGGCAGCACTGAATTCAAGCAAACTGACCCAACAAGAATGAATCAAAGTTAAATGACAGCACGTTTCATTTCAGGAGCAGCTTAATTTGCAAGTTGATCTGAGCACAAACTCTAGAGGCTCTGCTGAACTGTGCTGAACACTTTACCTGTCATGTCTGGGGAGGAGGTGGGGGAGTGAGAAGAAGCGAGGGAAACGAGAGGCTAAGCCTTGTGGGAGACAATTTGAATCTCAACAATTAGTCTCTGCTGTCGCTCAGTTTGATCTCACACTGTGAAAAATGTTGTCAGGAGCTTTAATTGTGTAAAGAGCACATTTTGGAATGCTAATTAGAAATCTGCTGCACTCATTTTTCAGGGTTAAATCATACATTCAGAAGCGAGAGTGATACTATGATGGTGAGCATTTATCACAGACACATCATTATACATGGTGACAAATCAGTTTACATGTGGGCAGACTTCCCTCTCTGACTGCGTAACAAAAAATGACGAGGACAAACTGCAAGGGGTGCAAACACTAACCACTGTTAATCATTTTTACTCCTGCGCCTGAGTTGGCCTGATCGTTCCGTGCCCACTCTTGCCATGCTTGCCTCTTGTGGTGCACATAATGAAAAGAATGGAGCCGTCAGTCATATTGGCTCTCTAAATAGCATTTTATGCTTTATTAGTCATACTTAATGGTGTTGAAGGGGCCATGAGTGATGCAAAATCCCTTTGTTCAAAGCTCCTCTCTTACTGTGAACGGTGCTTGATCGAAAAAAGATTCCCTGACAATTGAAGCCGAATGTGTTTTACACGCTGGGCTTACTTTGCCTATTTTAGAGGGGAATTGTGCATGCTCTCATCAGAAAGATTGATGGCACGAGCAAGGAAATAAAATAAGTGGAGACTGTGTGCATAGTGCCACAGAAGGCAGGTAGTTGGACCAAAAAAGACAATCCCATTCATTTTAGATGGACAGCTCCTTTGATATTTCATCATAGTGAACAAAAAAAAGTGATGCATCATCAATCCATCCACCCACCTACATGGTATGAAAGCAAAATGGAAACCAATTATAAATATCCATCAGAGCTTAAAATGAATCCTAGATATTTACAGAGTGTTAGTCACGTATGCCTGTCTGACAGTTTTACGCCTCTACATGTGAGAAATACCTCAAATACTGAGTAATGCATGTCATACACAGAGTTTTTCCACCAGCTGTACCGATTGCTAACCAAAGGACTTCAAACAACTAAAGGGAGAGACACCGAAAGAAATAAAGGGAGAGACATATAGAGAGAAGTGGTATGCTTACGCTGGATATCAATGGTGACACTGGTCTCCTTGCCGTTGGGGACTGCCTTGTTGGAGGCCTTACAGATGATCTGCTGACCGGTCTCGATGTTGGAAGGCGATAAGTAGAGCGTGCTCACAGTGCTTTCTCTTCTGCCATCCCGGAGCAAGGTCTGCAAAGAGTGAAGTAGCAGTAGTTGAGAAAACTTGAAAGTCACAGTGCAGTCAGCAGTCTGGTTGAAATGTTTTATGCAAGGCTTAGATTTTCATAATCAATAAACAGAATATCCAACTATTTTGATATTAGGCTTTAAACTCTAAATGGTGTACTCCCAAAACTGTAATTTCAATAACTTAAATTCAAGCTGGGATTCTAAACAGTTTAAATTATATAAAAATGGAGAAGAGAGATGGACCAAACAGTTCGCCAGATAATCTTTGATGGAGAAGGTGTAAAACTTGAAAAAAGAAACAGCAGCACATTCATGAATACACACATCTTGGCCCTTGGGGGACCAGAGGCAAACCATCAGAACACTCTAGCCTGTAGTTTTACTGCAAAGCTGATTGATATAAAAAAATAAAAAAAATAGAAATATGTTTTTTGAGCCTCTCTTGTGTGTCTGGAGAGCTGTGCTCTAGTGCATGGCTTGTCATACTCCACAAAGGAAATCAATCTTCTTTTCAGCGCTCATCCTCTGAGCCCTACATTGTGGAAGCCATCTGGAATCGGTTGGTAGCGCTCAGTAGCTCGCACTCTCCCCAAAACGCTCAGGGGAGGGCTCTGGGAGTCTATGTTAACCAGCGCGGGGCAGAACAAAGTCACTGACTAGAACAAATTGCGCGGGCAACAGGGCACAGTGTGGTCAACCACAAAGTCAAGATGCATTTCCCTGCCATCTCTTTAAAGGAGGCCTGCTGTTGCTTTGTGTTTTTGAGGAAAATAAGACCCTGTTATGGTGAAGTGCATCAAACGTTTTAATAATATTAAAACATAACTACTATGTTGACCGGAGGGAGCTCACAGTGGACCCACTTTACTGCACTGCTACCTTTCAATTTACCTCACAAATGTATGGATTGCCTCATAGATATTTACTTTCTTATAGCACACTACACAGCAAGAAAAGTATTCATGTCACACCTCAACGTCTATACGACACTTTAGACTGCAAACTAATAATTCTCCAAATGTTATGGCTCTTTACTTATGTACAATAAGGTTTCAATAAAACAAAAGTTCTAGAAACTTAGCCAGGTACATTACAGTATACTAAAATGTCCTCACAAAGTTCAAGAAAGCTAAGCAGCATGTATACCTCAACCACCATAATCACTACCTATCTATTAATCATAACCCGAGTCAAACTGTGGCTCATTGTCAAACCAGTAGTAATTGTCTCTTCATTTCTCTACTTTAATTCAAGGGTTGCTTTTTGTAATCTAACTATGTGCCCTCCTTCTCTCTTAAGCATACCACATTCAGAACAATACAATTATAATGTCATTGTACTCAGGTGACAAGACATTTCTAAAGAAATATTTTTATCTAACCACTTTATAGTTCAAGTACCTCAGGTACCTTTTAAGTCACATTAGAACTTGTAGTGAATTTAAGATAAATAAGTTTTTTCCCTGTGTATTAAAAAGCACTTATATGTATAAGGATATTATAGATGCCATGCATGCTTCTGTGAAGTCCATTTATATGTGAAGAACCATGTGATGAAATTCATAGTCACTTCTAAAGCAGAACGCATTAGCTGTCAGATGCGGGATATGTCAATGTAATTTCCTTTCTGACACAATCAGGATTGTTTCCGTCGTCGCCCTGGACCTGTCTGAAGTCATTAATCCTAGGAAGGGGGTTAGCTAGCTGCTGCATTGAATTCAACACCATGCCACATTACAAATTGATAAATTTTCATATCACCGCCTGGAGCCTATGTGAAGAATAGTTTTAGCCATGCTAGGAGAGGAATGACAAACGTAACAAGACTGAGACGGAAAAGATAGCTTTTTTTCCAGATACATGTAAATCTGCATCAGGTGATGATGTCTGACCAATGGAGCGTAAAGCAGACAAAGAAACACACAGCAATAAGTCAACCTATTGCTTATTAAGTTGGTTAATGAGTTAGCAAAAATTAGCAGAAACTGTGCAACAGGGGCATCCCACTCTCTTTTTGGCAACCTGTGGAATTCAAATCTAATATTTGCTGGCTTTCAGTCTCTGTTTGGGCTGTGCTTCTTTCCACCATCTTGCTGCCATCAACCATATTTTGCATTATTTTGTGGGGGTACACTTATTGTCAGTGTGGCTTTTATTAAGTGTCCTGAGATAATTTTGTTATGATATGGCATTATATACATAAAACTGAATTAAATTGAATATAATGAGATCGATTGTCGTCTTTCTCACAAAAACGATATGACAGCTGCACAAGCCCTTAGCCAGCTAACATAATAATAGCTAACCTAGCTTGAGTTAAAGCTACAACTGCCAAGCCAAGTTTTAAATTAACAAGAAGGTGACCTGTCAGTAGAAGACCAGCAAGTGGCTTCAAAAAGCCATCTGGATTAGCTAATTAAAAAAACAGCTAAACCAAATGGATTATCTACTAAATAAAACTTGATGTTCTGCCAGCTAAACTAATTCACTGTTAGCCTAAATCGGTACTGTGTTTACTTTGAACCTCTATTCTACCTGCATTTACGCATTACGTACACACCAAAACTGTTTAATTTGAAAGTAGTTTGTGTTCGTTTTTCTGATGTCTAATTTGCAAAACTGCAAGGCAGACTTTTTAAAAGATTTTAAGGATATTTATGAATGATCAATGCCATTGGATTTACTATTAAAGATTGGATTTTATTAACTTTTAAAAGTATTATAGGTTTGTGAATTTCAACAGAATTACCAATTCTAATTTCTGAAATGTGTTTTTAAAGGCAAAAAAATTATGTATTGCCACATTTTTGATGGATTAGTTTATAGGACTATACTATATACATTATACAACATTACTATATATACTACTAGAGAAGATGTGGTAACTCAACTGCAATGGTTTTGGAAACCAAACAATGGAATATCTTGGCATGTATTCAGGAGCGATCTTAAGAGCATATAATTGTCTTTAATGTGTTAGTGATTAGCGCATTATGTTTGATGGCAACTATTGTGGAATTTGGCGAATTGCCACCACTAAATGGTCTAACTTTTAAAAAACTGCTAGTATTGTGGGTGTAGCTGATAAATCAATCTAGAACCAATTAAATTGGCTAATGGTTCACATAAAAACACATATACAAAAAATTACACAAACACAAATCCCAATAGATAATAATAAAATTAAATCTTCACAAGAATTATATGTTCTATGAGAACAACAGACAATGAGTTACCACTAGCAAATAACAGGCTAGCAACCTTGCACCATGTA